>JABSTQ010000340.1:0-43083 GCA_013358835.2 Ixodes persulcatus
AATAATAATAATAAGAATCATAATAATGATAAGGATACTATGCTACTAATAATAATAATAATAATAATAATAATAATAATAATAATAATAATAATAATAATAATAAATTCTGCCCCGAAAGTGTAGACATTTTGAATTAATACTAAAATTATAAATAAAAAGGGGGAAAATATCTCACGTAAACTTTGGGGGCCTATATACATCAGCGATCGTCAACATGCCTGAAACACCCCGTTCGAAAGAATTTAATGTAAATCGTGCTAGCGTGCAATTAATTGGCCCATACGCGCCCGCTTCCCCCAGAAACGCCCGCTGAGACGGTCGCAAAAGCGTCGACAAAATGCCTCATTTGGTATCGTGCCCGAGCATTTTAAAATGGCATTCGAAAACGTCCAGTGCGGAGGGTCGTAACAGTATAAAAGGACTTCGAAAATGTACCCAAAGTACATTTTTGTTGACATGTTACGGTTACACACTCATGCTCATATGTGCCCATATCGAATTGACCACTATACTTCGTTTTAAGTCCACACGCCGCCGACGCTACGAGCTAATGGGACCAATTAAATAGCGTCGAAAGCGCAAGTCACTGGGACTTTGCTGTTTGCAATCGTTTCAGCGATAAGAGAACACGTACAGAAACACGAGGAACACCATAATGCGCTTTTGACGCTGTCTGCTTGGTTTCATCAGCTCGTAGCGTGTCGGCTGCGTCTGGACATAATTAAGGTGAATCAAAGTACATGTAGTATATTGCACCGAATAAAATACGTAACAAGATACAGCAATTCTAGGGGACGTTTGTGCAAGACAAGTTGTTTTGATAGATGACGATGCCTGTTCGTTCTAGCTCATTGGTGCTGAGGCTCCTGGATCCAACATCTCGTCCATAGTGAATTCTTACGAGTGGTGGGTGATTCCCTGCCTCAACCCAGACGGATATGAGTTCTCTCGAAAAAAGGTACGCCTTGAATTTGGCACGTCGGTGAGCATGAGATACTTGTGCCGCGAGTGCGAACATCACACTCTCAGTTCAAGTTGCATGGAACCATGAAACTGCTTCCCTCTTCCACACACAAAAAAAAAAAAAAAAAAATTAATGCACGAGAGCCATATTATATACATCCGCTCTTTTGCGCAATGCTTTCAACTGGATCTTAATTTAAATATATGTATATAAACCGCGCGCCTACTACCACAGGACAGCCTCATCGACCACATCAGCGAACACCGGCGTTGCCAGAAGTGGTGGTGGCCATCGTTGGCAGTGCTCGGACATCGCCGAAGGTACCCGCGGTCCTCTTCACATGGCAGTCGTTGCTGTGTAAAAAAAAAAAAAAAAAAAAAAAAAAAAGCTTACGCCGCATTCGACTGCCTGTGAAAGGACCCGGGTGCGCACGCTGTAATTTTCACAAATGGCGTGCAAGTAAATAGATGAAAAAAAAAAGTTGTAATTAATATCCGTACTTATTAGAACATACATTGAAAGGGCACTGAGAGTGAGGGCTGCTGTAGTGACGCATTTCGACGAGACAAGGGAAGAGGAAGTCTAGAATTATTTGGTTCCGCCGCGGATTGTGTTAGTGATGGAACCAGACCTCAACCTTATACGACGAGATGGCTTGGCACCAGAGGTCCGCAGAACGGAAGGAGTCGTAACGCAGTCGATCGTACTCAATCGCAAATGTCTGAACCAGTCGTCAGCTAGTTTCTTAGTTCAGCGAGAAATATATATCTTGCGCCAGCGGCGCCCTCACAATCAGTGAAAAATAACGCCGTTCTTTTTTCTTTCTTCGTGTTTGGATGAATATTTACGCTGAAATGGTAATAATAACGTAAGCCAATAGCCTAATCAGGCCTTTGCGAAAATTACAACGCGCGTAGTCAAGAAACTTTATAATTCCTGTGGAGTCCGGTTAATCGAGCAGAAGAAACGTTTCAGGGCTCCTCTTCAAGCGACCGAGGAAGAAGCTTCAGTCCCGAAACGTTTTATGATTTTTACTTCTGCTCCAATGATTACCCAGCGCTTACATTCCTTTCCTTTTTCATTTTTATTCTTGTATTTACAAACGGACCTGACTGATACTTTTTTCCGTGCTTTAGAACCGACTGGAGGAAGAATCGATCGCTCCAGTACAGTTTCAATGGAACTCGATGTGCGGGCACGGACTTAAATAGAAATTTCGACGTTTCATTTTGCAGTAAGTGAACCACGCTCACTATCGCACGTCTAAACATTAGCAAGGCGCTATGTTGCATCGGCGAGGAGTTAAGCGATCCTTGCTTTGTTTGAAGCACATACGAGTAGGTCGAACTAATATTTTTATTTTGTTTCCATTGAGGCCATAGCGCCATCCCTTCTACAATAAAGATATCATCATCATTTTGTTTGTGATGTAATAAGCAATGTAATAACCTACAAGCTCCTCGTTTTTTTGTTTTTTTTTAGCTGTTGCGATACATTGTTGCTACCTGTTACCCCTCCAACGAAACCTGCACGGGTTACGGTGTGTTTCCTTGCTAGTTTTTAATTTAACATAAATGTCAGTCATGGGATGTGGTCAAACTTATAATTAAACCTCGCTCATTCACGACTTTTTCGCATATATGTAACACCCTAGTTAATTAAAACGCCGATATTAAGCAAAAACATAATGAACGACCCCCCCCCCCCCTCCCCCTTTTTTTTTCTCTTTTTCCTTTCCTTACGGTGGACGTAGCGCGAATGTCTGTCGTTTATACGAAGTTTTGTGCGAGTGAATTAAGCGTCAAAATTGTAACGTACGTGACTCCGTGTTTTCGTGAAGGCGGCCAGGATGAAGCGGACCCCTGCAAGGAGACGTTCTGCGGCAAAAGCCCCCTTCTCCGAACCTGAAACGCACGCTTTTCGGGAGCTCGTCGCGGAGCTTCGGAACCGCATTGCGTTCTACTTCAGCCTGCACGCCTTCGGAGATCTCTGGCTTATTCCATACAGCTTCCGGGTGGAGAGGCCCCCGGACTACGACGAATTGGTAGCGTAACCTTTTGTTGAGGGCGGGGCTCTCGTTTTGATTGGGCTCTTTCGGACCTGGAGCTTTTTCATTGTTCTAATTGTTGCGAGTTTGATGCGATCGGATCTGGTGAGACATTGAAAGCAATCCGAGTTCGAGTTCGAAAGAATGTTTATACCGTTCTTTGAATTGTCGGTTTGAGGGACGCAGCGTGCTTCCACTGTGTGGACACTCGGTTTGATTGGGGGGGGGGGGGGGGGGGGGGGGGGGGCATTCTTTGGACTGAAAGGTGAAATGCTCGCTCATGTATCGGCTCTTCTCTGAGTCCTTCACCGTACTTTGTGAAGAGGTCGTTAAACTTTGTAATCTCGACTATGCCGCGCAGTACAACCTTGGGCAGTACAGTGACTCGAGGATAGCTTGCCTTCAAAGGGGCACGCATATCTGTCGCCATTTTGGCTCTGGACGGCGTAAAATTGCGAGTATGTCTGGTTCCAGATGGCGAGGGCCACCCGCGCAGTCCGGGCTATTAAAACGCTTAGTGGGGAGACATACAAAGCCGGCCCTGTGTCTTCAATGCTGTGTGAGTATATGCGCAACTACATGACGTCCTCTTTCTAAGACCCATTGGAGCGAGCAGTCAACGCTACTCGCAGACAGGTCGAGAACATTTTATTGGCGTTTTTGACGGACCTCCCGTCTCGCCAGCTTACGATCAACCAAAGCGTTTGTGAACTAACTGCAGTGCCGTTTTGTGTCTGTGAGTAGCGTTGCTTGAAACTCTTCAGCGACACTAAAGACCATTGCGCATCTTGTATTCTTACGTAGGTCAATATAGGTATACGAATATAATCGAAATAATACAAATGTGCATATATTCAGAGCTGTTAGAAGCTGCAGGGACAATAAAAAGGTTTGCCAAGTTTTCGTCTTTTTTCGGCAGGCGCTAATTGCAGTGGACATTTAGGACACCG
Organism: Ixodes persulcatus; assembly: GCA_013358835.2. Taxonomy (NCBI): domain Eukaryota; kingdom Metazoa; phylum Arthropoda; class Arachnida; order Ixodida; family Ixodidae; genus Ixodes; species Ixodes persulcatus. The sequence continues at coordinate 3,965 of JABSTQ010000340.1, forward strand.
ACCCCGGTGGGAAGGGGGGGGGGGGGGAGGGGGGGGGGGTTGTGTGACGCATGGTTAGTCGTGGTACGAGGCACATCCTTGTCCAGCGAGGCTGAGGGGACAAACGGTCAGAGTGAAGCTATGGTGGAAATTAAAAGTGATCGCTCAGCTCTGCGCCAAAACACGGGAAGATGTGAGAGTAAACGAAGCTGCGGAAGGCCATTTTACGTATGTGGTGCATTTTTGCGCAAAAGCACCAGCGTGACTCCGAACCATCATTGGCGTGCACGAAAGGGGAACGCTTTTGCTATTGATGTCCGCATAAAGTCGTCCACTTGGTTTGGCGAAAAACCGCATATGCGAACCGAACTTGAACCGAACTACGGAAAACGTCAATGCAATACAGACTGACCTCCTCCCATACTCTCGAAACATAGGAAGTTTTAGTAGATCGCTCCGGTAACTCCGATAACGACAACCGCTATTCCGCCCGCCGACGCCTTTACGCATGCATCGTATCGTTGTCGGAGGTATGGGAACGATTTACTAAAACTCTCTCTCGATCTGTCGTTAACGTGTTTCATGACACGAAACGCTTTCAGTTGTTATATTCCACACTTTCAGACCTGGCACCAGGCACGGCTATCGACTGGATGTACGTGAAGAAGTCGATCCGGATGAGCTTCACGGTGGAAGTTTCTGGCGAGAAAGTTGGCTTCTTGCTCAGTCAGAGCGAGATCGCGCGCACTTCGAAGCAGGTGTGGACCGGAGTGCTCGCCGTCGTTCAGTGAGGAGCTCCGGAAAGCTGGACGGAACTGTTAAGCCGGGGTCACACTGTTCATACATCATACAAGAGACAGTCTGCGTAGAGATTCGAACGCGAGGCATCGCTAGATCCGTGCTTTGAATGCTGCGTGGCCAAGGAGAAAACTTGGCACGCGGCACTCGAATCACGGATATTTCGGTGACTCGCGTTTGCAGACTGTCTTTTGTATGATGTATGAGCTCGTCATGTACAAACAAGATTTCTTTCCGAGTATCATGTAGAATTAAAAAAAAAAAAACAGCACACAGTTGCCCCCCCCCCCCCCCCCCCCCACCCCTCCCCGAAAAACGATTGCCAACAAACAAAATAAAAAGAAGAAAAGAAATAAAAGAAGGTTTTTTGTTTTTGTGTTTTATGAAAGAGAGAGTGAAAGACAATAAATGAAGGTTGTGGAGAGTTGATGCTAATATCAATTTTGAATAAGCATCCTAACATTCTCTTTTCCCGCTCTGCATAGTAGCTGGTCAAGAGAACTATCGGACTCAATTTATTTACCGAGTTTTTTTTTTTTTTTTTTTTGAAGATATATATTTTTAATGCTTAAAGTGTTATTGCCTTGCAGCACATTCCGCGAACGTCGTAAAGAAACTGAAAGCTGGAGACTTGGCTCGCCGCGCCACAAGCAAGGTTTTCCAAGGCCTTCGCGAATTCTGGTTCTGCCCCGCTGTCACTTTCACGGGTTGGTTTGTACACCTTCTTCGTCATCCCAACCCCCTCCCCACCCCCGGCGGTTCGCCTGCCCCTCCCGGCTTCTTTTTATCTCTGTCGTTTCTGCCACCCACGATGTAAAGGTACAAGTGCTACTACGCGCCCTTCGAAGCGAGCGTCACCCTCCACCCCCCGCCGGAGCGCCCGTTCGCCTCGTCCACCTCCTCTCTCTTCTTCGGCCGTTATTTTTTCCACCCACTCCGGGGGAGGAGGGGGTGGAAGGGGGGGGGGGGGAGCGCACACACACCCGAGGGAACGACGAAAACGAAGCCCCAGAGTTTGCGCAAGATAATGCCGCACGAAAATAAGAAAGAGGCAAACAACAACAAAAGACTCCTATGTACGCCCACCTCACCCACTCCTTCCCACCACCCTGCGGAAAATGAAGCGTCACGTGGTTTCCCCTGGTTTCCCCGGCGGGGGTGCGCATCCGAGAGGTACTGCAGCGCGCAAAGTCATCCCGCGCTGTCGGTACAGAAGCCTCGGTATACTAGTGACGGCTGGCGGGCAATTCTGCTACCATGTCCGAATATTTTTTGGCTCCGGCGTTTGCGCCGCTTTCGGTCTGGAGGTGAGGTCGCCACAACGTTGGGTCGCCACTAGCACTGTCGAGGCTACTGTGGTCGAACCTTTGTCAGCTCTGTTATAAAATTTTATGCGGTCTCTGTGGTTACCCGTTTATTCTGTGCCACTCACCATGCTCTTCGTCAAGTATGCGCGCGCTGCAGGAACCGCGCTCGTGTTCGCAGCGCCTCTGGCGTTGCTTACAGCTATTGGCAGATTTGGCATAGTCGTAACCGTAGGTAAAGCGGTTTTCGTGGTTTTTCAGTAATGCAGCTTATGTATCATCGCCACGGTGAAGTTTGGTTGTTTTGTGTGTCATGCAAGGAATTTAGAACCCCACTGTAGTCATGAACAAAACGACGTGCGCCAACAGTACTCAAATAACGTTAGCATACTCAAGTGCGAAGGAGTCTACTCAATTTAAGACAGAATGCTTAATCCATGGCTGGCGTACAGGTCTCACAGCATCTCTCACAAGCTCAGAAGTTTCGCCTTTCCGCGCCCGCAAGTTTTCAAACCGCACGAATCGCGCCACGTCTGGCAACCGAGACCGCCAATCGATTCTTTCTCCTGGCTGCTTCGCTAAGCATCCGCCAGGGATGCAGCGGACGCCGCGTTCGCGCTGCTCAGCTGTGTTTCTGCCGGGGCTACGCGGCTACACAGGCGGGGGGTGGCAGGAACGATTTTTCCCCAAGTGGGCGGCAGGAGGTCCATGTTCCATCCGGAAAGGGGAGGCTCGTTGTATCCCAGTCGGCGTCGTCTCACCGGTGAAAAAAGAATGAATTCAAACATGGCGTACAGCGCAGCCATCAGTACTGCGCAGGCTGGAGTACGGGTGAGTAGACTCGGCGACGTGCCCGCCAGAGCCGCATGCATGCTTGTAAACACCGCGATCAAAACAGGACGAGCATACGTGTGTGTACCGCGAAGTTTGAATGCGCGGCAACCGCGGATGCCGAAGCGCAGAGCACGAAGGACCTCTGTTTTTGGTTCGGCATAATCAGTTCGAGTGTGCCCGATCTGCGTGTTTTCTTCGTTCTGAGGAGAGAAGTTACTTGAACGCTGCAGGCTGGTTCGACCTCAAGCCACCCTCTGCGTTCTTGTTAAATTTCTGTGTGTCAATGAGCTGCGTCCGTGTGCTTGCTCGCCTCCGGAGCAAGAAGAGGAATATAGCAGAACCAAAGCTTTGCTTTCACATCTCTTTTATTTCGTGTTTTATGTTGTGTTTAAGATTGGAAGCGCGTCCTTTGCTATTTGTGTATTGTGGTACACTGTCTCACTACGTCTAAATAATAAACGGAAGTATCGTGTTTCTTCAGGGGTACGTGGTGTTTAAAGCTGCCAGTAATATTTGACGTTAAAGAAAGCAACAGCCCGTCACAGAAAATAAAAATTCTTCCACTGGATATTTAATTTTGTAGTTGGTCTGGCCTCGGATCATCCGGGCTTTTGCTTTCGCAACATGGACATTTAACGTATACTTGAAAAGGATTTATGGATGACTGATTCTGAAAGTAGGAATACCTCAAATTGCTGTTTGCAAAAACGCAGGCGTATATTTTGTTTATTCAGCACAGTCTGATGGCACTGTGAGCTGGAAATGTCTTGAAAGAGCTGCATGTATGCAGCTTGTGGGCCCAAACTGTCCACTTGGCTAAAATAAAAGCAAGCCGTTTTTTTTTTTTTTTTTTTTGGGGGGGGGGGGGTTATTATTTTGTCAATTCGTTTCGTGGAATTACGTTTCGTGGACAACTTTTCATGGACACACGTTTCAGGGACACACGTTTCAGGGACACGTTTCAGGGACACACGTTTCACGGACACATGTTTCGTCGACACGATCGTTTCATCGACACTCGTTACGTGAATTGCACGCTGCAGGGACATTTCGTCACGCGTGTATCACTAAGGTGCGCGTTAACCAACGAGCTAGAGGGGCTTAGAGCGTTCAACTGGCAGCTGAAAGTGACCCCACCCGGCCGCCGCCATGCTGCACATTTTTGACCCCTAGACACGTGACCTTATAGTTTTACATTTAGATTTTAACAAAGTACCGCGCACAGATAATTGCGTACTGATCTTTAATTACAGTACCGACGAGAAAAAGTTATGTTTCGTTTGTTTTAAGTCCATAATGTGCTTTTACAACAAAAACTCTGGCAGCTTCGCAGTGGCTCCGCTAGATGCCGTCAGCTGCGGTGCTGTATTTTGGGTTTTTATCGGGGCAAGACACTGATCTCTGTGGCTAACAGTATTGAAAACAATAGGTTATCATGTTTTTACAACGATCACGATACAAATCTCGGCTTAGTTTTACGTAAAAGTCCCAGGAATTGGTAGGGTCACAGGTAGGGGTGTCGCGAACTTTTGTCGAACCAGATTTTTAGGTCGAACTTTCGGGGTTCGACTGTGTCGAACCGGTTCGACGAACCTTCGAACTTTTCACCAGATTCGACCGGTTCGACTTTGTGGACAGTGTGGCCAGACCTTGATACAAGCATGTCTAGGTTTGGCGAATTTTTTTCATGAAAAGGGTTATCTTATTTTATAAACAGTTGTAATTAAAAGAAACTAATTCTAATCATCGAAGAAGTTAATAACTTAATTTTTTTTGTACTGTATTAACTGAAATAACCAATCAGCGCTGCCCTTAATTCATCCCTTAGCCATTACCATCCAATCCGAAGCCAACTGGCCAGCCTGTCGCGCATGCGCACACGAGTCGAACCTCAATACAAGGTTCGTCGAATTTTCCACTAAAAGTTCGAAAAAGTCGAACCTGGTCGAACTCGAACCTCGGCCGGTTCGCGACACCCCTAGTCACAGGTCTAGCAGTCAAAATTGTACAACATGGCGGCAGCCAGTAAAGGGGGCGGGGGGGGGGGGGGGTGGGGGGGGGGGAGGTCACTTTTGCCTGGTGAACAAGGTACTAGTTTATTGCTCTAAACCCCTCTACCTCATTGGCGTTACCCCCCCCCCCCCCCCCAAACACACACACACATATTTCATTAATTCATATTTATTTTAATGTCTCGCACCTAAGCATTACATTTTTTTTTTATTTTGTTTTGCCTAGGTCTTGGCAAAAATCAGAAACCAGTAGCGGAGGTTAGGGGCCTGTGGCGGGTTGGTTGCTGATGTTAAAATATTGCATGTGCTTATTGTGTACTTTGAGTAAGGGTGATATGCTAGTTTTCTGGCATGATTATTTTTCATTTCACCCAGACCAACCATAGGCTCATGGAGAGTAGTTGTGGAAACCAGATTTCGTAGACTGAATTTTTTTGTTGTTCATATAACTTACAAAAGGACATGTGGTCACAAACTTGCTTGTAAACATTGCTGACCGAGCATTCTCTTCAAACATTTTTCAATCTTTCTCTTTTTTTGTGTGTGTGTCTGTGTGTGCGTGTGTGTGTGGGGGGGGGGGGGGGTTCACCTGGGCTGGTTTCTTCAAAACAGACAGTGCACTCTATACCTCACTGTGAATCCGTGCGTGTTTACTCTTAGTGGATTTCTATTATCCTGACGTTGTTGGCGTAAAAGCACGAGTGAAAAATAATGGCGATTCTTTGAAACGTGTACTGACTTTTCGGTCACTCGTTTCCAAATTTTATTACCTAGTCGTGGTTGTCATACTTTCTCTCTCCTTGACCCGAATATATGAAACATGTTCGCCGTCACTTTATCTGTCCAGTCAAACACATCATTTTTTTCCCCCTCAAAAGTCGGAAGTGATGTTTTTTGTACACCAACACGCATTATCCATTCGCCGTGTCGTTTTTTGGCTAACGGATGTGACGTGTCAGTTTGCCGAACTAAGAAACGTCATATCAGTTCTCCGAAAAAGACGTGCACGCGATGCGGAGGGGTTTTTCGTGTTTGTATTGGACAGCCCTTTAGACCGGCAGCGAAGTGCCTATCTGTGAAGGTGGAACCTCAGTCGCTACTGAAAATGCGCGTAGCAATAGGGTCCGTACAGTTTCGTCGAAACAGATTTCATGGACGTACCTTTCGTCGGCACTGCTATGTTTCGTGAAAATGCGTTTCGTGGACACATGCAACTGACGATTAAAACGTACAGCGCACGAAGACGGGACAGTAGAAAGAGAACACAGGATCTTCTGTCCAGTCTTTGTGCGCCGTTTTAGTCATCATGTCTTACCAACACGCCCAAGCATCCATTTTGAACACTGCGACGTTTCGTCGACAACATATTCTTTTCTAACTGGATTGGATTGCTGGCTTCATTTCTTTCCGTGGAAGCTTACTGAAACTATCAAATCAAATCAAATGGTTTATTTTCCCATTCAACAAAAATGAGCGGGGAGGCCGAAGAAAAAAAAGTTGATAAATCAGCTTCACATGGTCCTCAGCCACCCGACAGAGGCAGTGGCGGCGGCAATGGAAAAATATACACTATAGAGTTAGGAAGTAAAAGAGTTCGTGAAAATACAAAAGGGCGTGTCAAGAGCAATGGCTAAAAGTATTAAACAACATTGAGAAACTGACTCGCACTTTCCCCTTCGTTACTTTAAGAAACTAGAGCGAACTCACCCAGGCGGCTCCAAAAGGGTAAAAGATAATTCGCGAGCACTCTAATCCTATGGTTAGGCGATTCCAAACTGTCCGCGCTACGCACGAAAACCCCTCGCTCCGCTCGGGGTTCGTCGGAACCGCCATGTGGCCAAAGGTTCGGCAAGCTCATCCGGATGCTGGCGATCGAGGCGATGTGCGCGGAAAGACGCTTTCGACGAAACGAACTGTCGATTAAACGTCGCGATGTCAACGAAACGATCTGCCGATGAAACATTGTTCGACGAACTGATTGCCACCGGTATAAATACACCCATCTCTCAAGTTGTGCGCGTCAAACGCCTTCGGCACCTGGTTCATAGGCATGAAACTCGTGGTGGGTTTGGAGCGTTCTTTGACGAAGAAGGTGGCGTGACAGAGTGACCCCTTGCCGCGTGTGTATCCACGTGCTTTCTCCTTAGTTCATGTATGCGCTGCATCACGGCATCCGTTCAGTTTCGAAACATGTGGCTAGCTGGATTCGCAACTTCAGCGATGGTGGTACCACGGTGTGAGAATCGTGCTCCCTAGCTCCTGGATGATCGGCTTCACAATAAAGGTGCTTGCCTACACCTTGCTGACGTGAAAAGTAAAGTAAGGCTCTAACACTGCTCGTATATAGCAAAACTAAAATCACTTACGCGTCACAGATCCAGCCTGATATATTGCTGTTCTACGACGATCATCCAGATGACAAGTCATTTTGTTAGGCACCAGTGCGCCCCCTATAGGTCGTGAAAGTTGCGAATTCTGAACCTCAAGTGAATTTGCTATGCGAGTTTTCGACGATTCCATTCGGCAGTGTCTTCCTTGAGCTGCTAGATACAATCGAAATCGTGGTAATTCGCTTAACGCGCCGATCGAAAGGCGTCGTTTACTCTTTAACCCTTCTGAGCAGTAACGCTTATCTGAGAACCGATCTCGTATTTTCATGCTTATGGGCGTCTGTCGGTTAAAAGTGATGTGAATCTTCCAAATTTTCGGTGTTACTTTTTTTTTTTTTTTTTTTTTAGCACGTTTCGGCGTGAGAGTTTGGCGTTTATTCCTCTCAAATGTCAAGTGGCGTTTTTCTCAAACTCTTCTATATAAGAGCTATAGGCCATATGCGAAATCCTTGCCAGCTATCATCATCATGCCATTGGGAGCCGCCATATTAGGGGGTTTATCACATCTTCAAGTTGTGGACGAGGCGCATCTGCATTTAACTCGGTTTTCATGATATTAGGGCAGTTTATTTGTACACTCAATGGGTTGCTGGTAAGTTTCGGATCAAAGAAGAAAATAAAGATGGCCGCAAAATTCAGGAAAAGGAATTGTCAGCAACGAGGTCGCAAGACTCGTCACTCAAGAAGTAAACTGGGCCATCCAGGTCAATGAACGGTATTTCTCGAAGACGTCCTGTGAAGGTTTCGTACTGGACTTGCAGCAGGTGATCATATTTTAGTTCTACGACTTACACTTTGCCGGGACTATTGTTTTTCGGACGAAACCGTCGGTACGGGAACCCCCCAATATGGAGGAAATCTGATCATTGATCATGAATACACTAGATGGCGCTTCTTTTTGCATATGGTCTATTCCAACTCTCAAACTTGTGTGAAGAAATGACGCGGAGAATTGAAGCAGCAGTATATGGCACAATCATATGTGATGTTTTTACATTACTTTCAGCAAAGTACCTTGAACAAAATGATAATCTAAACTCCGAATGGTCCACTGATTTATATCTATTCGTCATAGCAATTGTCAGCGTAGACTTCAGTTGCTCCAAACCTGATAAAACGAGTCCTCGAAGAAGAAAAAAAGTTCGACCTCGTCCTTCAAATCTTGTTCTTAGCGCGCACGAAGATGTTGCGATCGTTCATTCAGTAAGCTGCTGTTTTTTATTTTTAGCTCCAATGCCTTCTTTCCTTTTTTTTTGTTTTTATTTTAGCATTACGTTTTTTACACCGAACAACAGCTTGGGGTCGTGTTTGATGTCGTCAAATGCTGCATCGAACTCGGCGCGTGATTTCACTGGCGTCTTCCCCGCATCTTGTAGAACATAGCTATATTTGTTGTTTCGATAGATATCTCTTTCTCTTCGCGTCGCCTCCCTGGAAATAAGCGTAAAGCGGACCTTTAGCGCTCAATAAATTATTTCACCTACGGCGATAAAGGTGATCGGGTGGAAGTGTACTCTTTCCAGTTCCGCGCGCATCGGACAAGGGCGAAAGCATTGGTCTTGGAAGTCGTCATTTTGTTCCCCAAATGGTTGGATTATTGACGTGAACTCGGTTTGTCTTAATTAAAGTTGTTTTTCCTTGTTATGCTATGTTATCCAGCGATGCTTCGGTTGGATTCAAATGCTACCTGGTGTGAGGTTATTAGCAGACTAACTTTTTCTTCTTTCTCGTCCGTCAAGTTTCTGGTTTAGTGATTCAATATCTTGGAATCTTGCCCATCTCTTATCGGAGTTAGTTTTTCTATCCTGATCAGTGATTACCCGTTTTATACTCGATGACTTTATGTACTATTTACCACCATGCCGTCATGGGTGAACGGACAAAACATTAAAGTTACCACTTCACGAAGTTTATTTTTTAGTATCTGAGAGGCATTGTTTAACGAATGGCTGCGTTCATTCGTGTGCACTGCCAACCCATCCTTTTTTCTTCTTTTTTTTTTTTTTTCGCGGGCGTGCACGGGGAGCGCGCCACCGGATGACAGAAGATCCCTAAGAGCTTCCGGTTCTCCGACTATACTCCGTGGATGTCTACACTTGTTTCTGGCGGTTTGTCGATGGTGCTGAAACGGGTATCGATTATATCGCGTGGGGTTGTTTCACGCTTCCGACCAAACGTCCTTCGTTTAATCTTTTTTTTTTTTTTTTTGTGTGTGAACCTGTATTTGTTTGACTGAGATGTTCAGTGCAGAGTTCTCCGTAACAGTGGTTAAAATACCTGCATGTTTTATTAGGAAGCGTCGGGTCATAAGCGCGTGCGAAACCAGCGAGGTTAGCTGCTGACGATTTGGCTCCGAATTTAGCTACTTGGGGAATTCGAGCTCCAAATATAGCTCCTTTTGAAAATTTTACCTCCAAACTTAGCTCCCCCCCCCCCCCCCCCCCCCCCCCCCCCCCCACCACACACACACACACACACACGCACGCACGCACGCACACACACACACACACACACACACACACACACACACACACACACACACACCACACACACACACACACACACACACACACACACACACACACACACACACACACACACACACCGGGGGTCGGGGGTTGGGGGCGTACTGTTAAAGACTGTCAGGGCGGCAAAATGCTAAGTTCGCCTCAGGGGACATACCAACGGCCAGACGACTTCCACTCTTGCTATGCCACGAAATCTTGCGGAATAAAATGCGATGCCACCAGGTCGCAATCGGTCGCATTTCGGTAACAGTTTGAGAGTAAAAAGTCGCATTTTGGGGGCACCGACTTTTCGTGCACAGAGCGTAATGAACACTGCACCTACCATTCATCATGAACGAGCTATTAGCCCCGAGAGCGAACACAAGCGTCGCTGTGGTCGGCCTTCTACGATTGGCCGAACGCTGACTATGACGTCGGAAAGGGGATTTATCATTGACGAAATAAGAGGAATGAAAGAACTTTAATTTTGACGGTGTTGGCAGGGTTTCTTTGAGAGTGCAATGATTTCAAGCTTCCACCATGCTATTTACAAACACCATCGAACTTGTTGTTTGCAAGGTAATGACGTCACAACGGGGAACCATAGGAGGGCGCCACCAAAACTTCTCGCCGCTAATATGCTATGGTATACCAGACTATATAACTTCGTTACGGGGATAAAGGGAAGCAACATGAAGGACAAAAAAGACGAGGACAGGACAAACCATCTTCCCAACTTGTATTGGTGAGTTACTTCCCGAACGTATGGACGAGTCTGATTTGTAAATGGGTTGCGCATGCGCTTCAGTGTCTTGAACGACGACCTGATGCGGTGGGAGTTCCAACCCGACTTACAACTCTTGTTTCGTGGTGCAGCGCGAACACGGAACGATGAAAATGGCCTCTGCGAAGACTCCGCTCCGCCATCCCCACCCTGCCTTGGATGGCGGCTAAAACAAAGTATTGCAAATACCCGCCTCCCTCCCCTCCCCGAAAGATCGATTTTTTTTTTTTTTTTTTTTTACATTTTCCACGCTGGCGCTAATGCCGCTTTGGGGCTTCGCTCCTTTTCTTGCCCCGCGCTTCTTTCTTTTCACTCGAGCTGAATTAATTGTTATCCTCCGAAAGGAGTAGGCGAAGGGGAGAGGGGGGGGGGGGGGGGGGGGGGGATTGTGTGCGCGCTACGCAGCTTTCGGCCATGCGCGTACCTCTCTCGGCCAACATGGTGGCGGGCTGCAGCAGCAGCGACGGCCGCTTTTCAAACTCGAAAGACTCGGGTTCCTTCGGCTCTCCCGTTTATTATGTTTTTGTATGTTATGATCACCCGCGTCTTTCTTTTCTGTTTGTCCGCGTCGGTGGAGCCGCTTCTTTCCGTTCCCTCAGTCATTCCTGCTTCCCGCCTCGTTTCTCGTCTTTCCTCCCGTCGCTTGTTCTTTCGGCGGCGTACTTCTATCTAAATAACACCCTTTACTTTCCATCCCTTGCTCCCCCCCCCCCCCCCCCCCCCCCTCATTCCACCCCCCGCCCACCCCTTGCCGCCTTGCCTCGCTTTGCGTGCGTGTGTGTGTGCTGTTCTTCGATCTGTCTTCTACATGGTTGTGGAAGCGAGGGTGAGGTGGGGAGGCGCGGAGGCGTAGCAGGAGCAAGAGCGCAGCGAGCGTCGCCGACGCTGGCGAAGTGGGGTGGGGAGGGGGGGAATGGGGGTGGGGAAGTGAGCTCGGGCGAGTCCATCGCGCCTAGCTGCAGCGGGGGGTGGAAGGGGGGTGGGGGCAGGCGCCGGGTGGGTGGGGTCCGTCCGTCGGGCGGTAGGGCCGTCGGGCCGTCGGGCGCAGTTGAAAGCAGGCTTGGGAGGGGAGGGGGGGAGGGGAGTAAGCTGCGTGTGCGTACCATGGGACTTGTCGCCGCGTTGATCCAAAAGGAAAGTGGGAGGGGGGGGGGGAGAAAAGAGGAGAAGGGAGAATGGATTGGACGGCGAGTCTGGCTTGGCATGGCGCTGGCGGGTTGCGCTGTTGGTTGGGCGTTGGGCGTTGGGCGGTGGTGAGGTGGTTCTGAAAACGGGCGGGAAGGGGGGGGGGGGGGGAGCATGCTGAGAGGAATGAGTTGGGGGGGGGGGGGGGGCATTAGAGGAGGTAGAACGAAGAGTGTAGTCCTGGCGCTCCGCTGCCCACGAAAGCACTGCAATAGTCTGGTGCCTGGCGATGCGGTGGTGTGCCTCTGCTGACTTTGATGATAGTGGAGCTAGATTTGTTTTTCTTCCTTTCTCGCAGTGCGTTTTATGGGATTGTGTCGGTTGTCTCCTGGAGGCTTTTCTTTTTGCTTTTTATGCCAGTAGGGCCGAGGAAAGGGGCGGCCTGAGAAAAGAGGTCTAGAGATGTATTTGTTATTACTGCGGATATAATGTAGTCAGATAATCTCAGAGCAAGCCTGCATAGCAGGTGGAAACTCTAAATAACAAAGACTTGGTCCCAAGGTTGTTTTTATTCTGGGGGGGGGGGGGGGGGGGGGGGGGGGTCTGTGCGTTTTTCAGCAAACCGCTTTAGCGTGCCAGCTTTCTCTTTATTTCTAGCCATGTACTTGTGTAAATGGCCAGCGGCAGTCGAAGAGTGCTGCGTGGTCCCTTCGCTTTCAGTGTCGAAATGCAGGCTATGTCAATGGGCTTGGAGCCTATATTTGCACTGTGGAAACTAGAAACGACGTAGAGAAATTCGGTTCGAGGTTAGGTATATCGCTTCCGACCGCCATAGAAAAGCATCGCACCTATTGCTCCAGCGCTGCACTGCGCTCATGAAACGACAGTTCGTTTATTCATGAGCGTTTAAGCAGCAGAAGGGTCTATTAGAGGTGCGATGTTCTGGTGGCGCCCTCCTATGGTTCCCTCTCGTGACCTCATTACCTTGCGAACAATAAGTTCGATGGTGTTTGTGATGAGCATGGTGGAAGCTTGAAATCAGAACGCTCTGAAATCAACACTGCCAACACCGTCAAAATTGAAGTTCTTCCATTCCTCTTATTTCCGTCGATGAGAAATCCTTTGCTGACGTCATAGTCAGCATTCGGCCAATCGTGGAAGGCCAACCACAGCGACGCTTTCGATCGCGCACGCTACCAATACCAAATGATTGACGAAATAAAAGTAAATGCACTGTACCAAAACTTTTTCAGTATGAAAGTCTAGTGACGTCACTCCCCACGTCGCAAGCAGCCGTCGCCGCAAAAGCTTGGGCAACAGTAATCTTTACCGAGAAACGTATGCGGTGAGGACTACGTGCTTCGCATTGTAATCAGGAGCGCCTTATCATCAATTATCTGGTTCGGATGCTTTTTTTTGTGCTGGTTCTTTATTGAAACGAATGCTGTGCTCTATGTTGTATGCTTGATATGCACTTTTCGCCTCAATCGCTGAAGATTTTTTCGTTTTTTTGTGAGGACGTCGACACGAAAACATCCCGCCTGCGAGTCATATAGAGCTTTGCTGTAATAACGGACAAGATGACAAAAAATCTCGCAGCTGAGTTTATTGTCAAGGGAACAACTTTGTTGTTCCCTTGCCAATAAATAACAAAAGTTGTTCCCCCCGCAAAGTTGGCGGAACTGAGCCAGACTGACCCCCCCACCCAGACATTACACCACCAGAGACACCCACCGCCAAGCTACCCGACAAGATAATCTCCGTCAGGTGAACCGAGCAAAAAGACCCGACCACCCACCCTTGACAACAAACAACAAAAACTCACAACATCAGGAACTTTCTCACGCGTTCGTTCGTGTATGTATTCAGACCCGTTCTATTTTACTCACAGCAGGTTTCGCGTCAGTGGCGTAGACCTCACGACTCAAAATACAGCAATCCGGCATGTGTTTATTTGTGAGCGTAAATTATTACAATATATAAACACCTGCAGTGAAACGCCACAAAGCTCATTGGTTTGACTAGAATCCATTGAAATAACGAAACAAGTGTATATCACAAGGGAGGAAGATATTTAAGCATCTACTCGCTGCTTCATTTAAGCAGCAAACTAAATTAACCAGAAACGAGTTTACGCCTTGAAAATGCATAAAGACTTAAAACTGTGAAAGACACAGCCCTGAAAAAGGGTTGTCAGTCTTTTAGAGCGAGTCATTCTCAAAATCTTTTGACTATAGCTCGGCGTGCACTTCTTCTTTGGCAAGCCTCCACTAATGAAGAGTCGTTTAACTCGGTGCACTGCTTGGTAGAATGTGCTTGTTCAGGCAATCCAGAGTTCGACGAGCGAGGTAGTTGTCGAGAATTTAGGAAAGTAACTAACTAAACCAAGTCACAGATTACACGGAAATTTGACTAAGTTAAGCTACAGTTACTAACATTTTATTGTAATTTGAAGACTATTTCCTTACAGATAATGTAACGAATTAAGGTAACTTAAATGCGTGTAACTAGTTACTTTAGAGCTCTGGACTAGCAGGACACTGACCTGCTTTGCTCAGAAGCAAAATGACTGAATAAAAAACAAAAAAAAAAAACGCGTGACAATTACCTTGTTTTTGGTTTTTGTATGCTTGCCTTTGTTACGTTATGCAGGCTGTTTCACGAAAGGCAGGCGAAAACATTCCCATGAAATCTGCGGATCGCACAGAAAAATATTGATTCCGTATATGGCCACTGCCAAATGACCTATTGAAAGCGTTTAGGGTAATTATATGTAATTATGATTACTGTATTGTTTCAGGTCGAAGCTCGATGGGCATCCCCGATAACCACAAAATATTAGGCACGTGCAACGTTTTGCCCCCCCCCCCCCCTCCCCCCCCCCAAGAAATATGTTTTACAGACCATCGAAGTTTTGATTTTCTGTACGTTTTGCCTGCAATAGCCAATGGGAGGAGGAGGCTCTAAATCCAGAGCCGTACAAAACACACACACGCACGAAAAAAAAAAAAAAATGTCTTAGGACATTGTGCATATGGGCCTTGGGGGGGGGGGGGGGGGCCCTCCACCATGCCGCCGCGTGTGCCCCTTCGGGGGGGAGCGAGCGACTCGAGAAGGAGGTTGGGAACCGGGTGCGAGGGAGTCAAGGTGTTGCTGGCGTGATAGAAGGTTGCGTGGGCAGTCTCAGAGCACGTGTGGGGTGTCGGGGTATCCCGAGCAGTGAGCGCATCGGGGGCGGGAGGGGGATCGGTCCAGATAGTGAATGACGTGAGGGAGCGAATGGGAAACCGAAAACTCGGCAGCACATTGTTACGATGCTCACCTCACGATGGACCACAGCGGGTGCTACGGGCCATTCCAACCAATCCTCCGCTCTGAACGTAGCACGTGACTGCGCGGCCCACGCGTCGCTCACACGTCAATGGATTGGCTTCGATTGGCTCGGAGCGTTGGCTGTGCTTGACTGGGTTCGAACTCGTGCAGGCCGAAAGGAAACAAAAATGCAGCGACAGCGTGATCGCCGACGTCGGTGTCATTTGAGCGATGTGCTGCGTCCCGCGGACCATATGGGCTGTGAACTAACGATCAGAGGCCAGATTCACGAAACGGTCTTACGCCAAAAATGTGCGTACGGCAAAACGTATAAGAACAAATTCGTATTCACGAAATGAAATTATCGCAAGTTTTGCGCAGATTACGATGGAATCCTACGACAGCTCCGGAGCTGTCATACGCACCTTTTTACGATCAAATCAAAATGGCCGACAGCGTCGGCCATTTTGATTTGATTCGTTGAAGGTGCGTAAGACGTTATAGTCGCGACGACGAACGGGCATTTAGTTTTCTACGTGCTCTTCTCGCGTGTCCTGGTTTCAAGCAGCAAGAAAAAAGAGAGAAGTGCTTGAAAACCGACCACGGCGGACTTGAACGCTGATTATAATGCAATTAAATGCAAAGGTGCAAGCGAGCTGGACAAGAATGACGAAAGTAATCCCTGGAGAAGGGGAACAAGGAGGACAATCCCCACGCGACCCTTGTGGACCCTTCCCTTATGAATAGTTTGATCGCTAACCTCAATTTTAGATTAGATTAGATCCCTTGTCATCCCCTTGTTTTCCGAGGCAGCGGTGACTAACGCTGTCGTCGAAAAAGGACTCTCGTCGATTCTCTGCTTGTTTTGTGTGACAGACAGCTCAAATGAACGCCGTATGGATTACCTTCGCAACATATGCTATATGCACTTTGTTATTAGTATGCCATTTTTATTCAGACACGGCGGACGTCAACACTGTGGAGCTAGAACACATCGTGGAAGCTACGCAATGCCGGTCCAACCTTCCTTTGCCGAGTGTCGCGTCAGCATCGAGTTGCAATCGGAAAAGATCGGTCCCGAAGCGCCATACATGGGTAAATTACTTCCAAAATGTAATTTAATTACAGTTACAATTACTTTGCACCAGAAGTAGTTTAACTACAATTACAACTACGTGAAAAGTAATTAATTACAAATACAAATTACTTTACAATTATTTCTGAGAGCGATCCGACTTGGGCCATATAACTTTAAACGAGTTGTATAGAATGCAACGTATTTGTTCATTCCTTGCTCCAATGTTCACGTATTAAACTTTCTTTTTATGAATTTTGTGAAATTCATGATAGAACTTGACAGCGTAGGGCAGTGAAGTACTAAGTTCTTATATTTTTTAATAAATAATAATAAATTAGTTCATATATGCTGAAAAACGCCAGATCGCTAAAGAAAGAAATGGTATGACATACTTCTTTAAAGCCAGGCAAATGAAAATTCGCTAATTAGTCATATAGGAATACTTAACAAGTGTTAATATAAAAGTAAAAACCACACGCGCTTATACGACCACATTTAAGTACAAACATCATGGTATTTGTGATGTACCAGTAATTTTAGGGTAATGCAGGATACATATTTATTTAACTGGTAGATTACATTCGGTTGACAACGTCGTCTTCGGTCTGCGACCGCACCCACTGCAGTCTGTTCTTTCGCGCAGGCGTCACGCTCTTCACCGCCGGCCCGCTCCCACTCGCCGGCGCCCCCGGCCGCACCAGCCCGCGCGCCACTGCCCGGACCAAAGGTCGCGCCCGCTGTGCGCGGCGAACACGCACACACCACGCGGCACGCACACAATACACGGCAGTATTGTAAATTAGTTACATTGAGTTGGAATTATAAAGGGTCAGAAATATATAAGGGTACCGAATCGGGGCTCCCGAACCATTGGTGACAATATTCACAGGTGCGAGGTCAGTCTCCAAAATGCTTATGCAAATAATATCCAAAGTAAAACCAACAGGAAATAAGCTTGAAAATAATACAGATACAGATATGCGACAGTACTGGAAAAGGGACGTAAATGCTGGCAAAACAAAGAAAAATAACGTCATACAGTCATGTCTCGTTAATATGGACCCCGTTAATATGGATACCCCGCTATATGGACGCCACTTTCGGGGACGAACTGGGAAAATACAAGCATTTTTGTCTCGTTATTATGGACAACTCACATTATGGACGATTTTTTACGGGAACGGAGTTGTCCATATTAACGAGACATCACTGTATACTGTTAAAATCCCCAATCTCGATTGAAAGCTGAGGCTCAATTATTTTTCTTTCAATATTTTTGGGATGTTTACGCTATTGTTTTCTTCTCGCACCGTAGACGGTCCTACACGGCACCGTTGAGGTAGACTCTAATGAGGATTCTCTCAGCCCGCAGTGTAAGCAACAAAACAGACAATGCAACGCTATTTATGTTGTGCGTGTGTGAGTGTGTGTCTGTGTTGTTCGCCGCAAAGTTTTGCAAAAGTAATTGTAATTGTACCTGAAAATTTGCTATTACTAACGCTATAAAGTAATTAAATTAAAATAACAATTCCCTTTAGCCGAAAGTAGTTAATTACACTTACAAATTAATTAATTTAAATTACAGTAATTTAATTAGTGTAATTGAAGTACTACCCAAGTATGCGAAGCGCTTACCAAAACGCCGTCCAACAGCGCGAATCCAGCACTTACATCAAACGCGCGCGTCCGCTCAGACTGTGAACAGGTATTTACGTGACTCTTGCTGACACTCTCGTAGTTCAAACGTATCTTCTTGGACGTCGGCTCACTCCTGCATCTCCGAGACCGCGAAAAACGCCGCGACGATTTGTTCCCCCGCTTTGCAAACGACCGGCGCGGGCGTCTTCTTTTAGCAACGATGACAGTTCTGTTGACTTCGTAGCGATCGAGTTCGTAGCAGTGACCGAAGGCGGTTATCCCGGCCTCGGCATTCGGGCCCGTTTGAATCGTGTTAGCGTCGACATTTCACTGCACGGAGACGAACCCCAGTGTTGACGGAAAGACCACCTGCGTTTTTTTATTCAAAATGCCGTGCTGAGCTCTCCGATTGGTTGCGTGTTGCCGAAGGCTCCATCCCCATAGCAACAGCCCGCTCTCGCGGGATCGAGAGCTTGCGGGAGACCGGAAGTTCTAGTTTTTCCGTACGAGAACGTCGCTTTCCTCCTTTCAATTAAGAACGCGTTCGTGAATACCGATTCCTCCTCTTACGATGTTCTTAACTTACGAACTTCTTAGTTGTCTTAACCTAAGAAGCTCTTCGTGAATCTGGCCTTATCTCTTCATTTATCGAATAGTCCGAAGTATGGGAGCTCAACTTCGCATTCCACTCCTATTTTAACGCGATAGCGTTTAGGAGCTCGCGTCGCAAAAAAAATCCGGCTCTGGTGGTACTAAAAAATCCCATAATGCAACGCGCGCCACCACGTGTGACGTCACACGTGTAGCGTGACGCCCTGACCCCTATCGACCCGCTAAATTTTGCGGGAACATTTTCCGCTAAATTTAGCGGTTCAATAGGGTCAAGATGTCACGCGACTCGTGACGCTACCGACTAGACCACTCACACACGCTTGCACGGCTTGGCACTTTCCGAATGGGACCCCGATGACGCTGTCGCGTTCCACGTGAACTTTAGTGGTTTTCGATGACGCTCAGCAAGTTTCTAATTGGAACCATATGTCTATATTCACCAATTAAAAAGTTAATGGGTCATTTTTTTAGTTAATTAGCGAACTAATTAGTACGTATCGCGCATTTTCTGGCGCCCGCCACCACGAGTAATGCGTTCCCGAGAAAATTATCCTTTTACTTTAAATACACTAATTGTAGGAATTTTTGTCAATCTTACGTGAAACACCCTGTATATATATATATATATATATATATATATATATATATATATATATATATATATATATATATATATATATATATATATATCGAAAATATGCAGATAAATGAGCGGTACTTGATCGAAGGAATCAATGTTTTTACGAAACTGCCAAAGGTCAAAATAAGCGGCGGAGCCAGGATCGGATCCAGGACGCTCCGACGGCGATCCAAGTCGGTGCCCAAGATGGCCGGAAGCTCCTGCCTCCCGACATGACTGTTTGAAAGATGGCCACCCGTCTTCATCGGCACCTCGCCGAAGATGAAAAAGTGCAGCGCCTGGTTTTCCCGAGAGACCCGGTTTTTCGTTGCGTCCGATGTTATTCCAGCGCCTGGTTCCCCAACAAAGCCTGGGCATTATACTGCGTATGACTTTTACGACACAGCTCCAGAGAAAGAGCGCGCCCTCACGCGCCGATTTCAGCCACAGCCTCCTCGCGTTGTGTTTCGCTTTCGCTGGTGAGCAGCCACGTTCCTCGCGGGGCACCGTCGTATGCCGAAGAATGAGCACATCTTGCGTTCAAAACGAGCGGTGCCTAGAATAGGCTTAGTTTTTGAAAGGAGTTTTGTGTTCGACGATCAAGGTACCCAGGTTTTGAGAACAATAGCGCTTGAAGTTTCTCAACGAACTTTTCATATACATGCATGAGCCGGCGTTTTCTTCGAATTTGAGTGAACGTATCGAAATGACACTGCCTTTTCATCGGACTAAACATTTCTTTAATTGCTTTGGGGGTCTTCATTATGAAACCCGAGAGTCGTGTTTGTTTTAGCAGTACTTACCTTTCCCTTTAGCATATGTTTCAAAATTAAGAAAGGAAGAATAGGGGACATGTTTCAGAGTGTTTTTCTTTTTGTGTTCTTTGGCTTTTCATTCTCCCGTAATGTTTCTGGAAAAAAAGAAATAATAAAAAAAGCAGTCGTACGGACACGAATTCTGAGCGAGAGAAGCGCGTGCCCCACTCGCAGTGGCGCGTGCTCGGCTCGTGCTCGGCTCGCGGGCCCCCGCCGTACGCTACCGGGTCTTGCCTTCAGTGCGACTCAAACCCGACCGTGACCTCGGCTGCAGCAGCAGCAGCAACTGCTTTATCCCCACAACGACAAGGCAAGACATCGCCACCACCGGCGTTCACGGCCGTCCACGTAGCCCTGCGCCGGCACACGACAGCACCTCTCGGACCACCATCTCACTGCTAACACCCGACCGAACATAGGGAGGCCCAGAGTTCATATCCTGGCTCCGCCGTTTATTTTGTCTTTCGGCAGTTTCGTAAAAACATCGATTCATTCGATCAAGTACGGTTCATCTATCTGCGTATTTTCGATTATTTCCTCCTTGGAGACCACGTACGATGATGAAAGGTGCCCGTAACACACACAGACACACACGCACACGCACTGTGTCCCAAATAACTTGCACCAAACTTTAAAAAAAAAAAAAAAAAAAAAAAAACGGAGCGCTCTGCGAGGGTGAAACCAACTGTATGTTGTTAAAAAAGAGTTGTGGGAAAGTGCACAACTTTATTTTTAGCTCGCCTAGTTATTTAGTTAAAGGGATTGTCCGGTCAAATTTTGTATTCGAGAAAACAATTGAATATCATTGTTACTGCCTCGAGACGGATCGTACGTGCAATATCTGAATTTTATATGCCCTTCTGTGTGAGTAATTGAATTTATGCTGCTCCAATCGCATTCTAGCGTAAACGCTGCTTTCGTTGGCAACATTGAAGCTCTGACGTCACAAAACACAAAGCGAGCATTTTTGTCTGCCTCAGCGTGCTTCGTTTTTGTTGGTGTGCTCGACTTGTTTCGTAGTTGGGTGAGATTTTCGTTGCGCGGTTGGGTGCCACAACCATCGGGCAGCACATGCGAGCCAAGACATGACGTTCCACACTTTTCCGCGAGACGTGCAGTGACGATCGTCGCCGTGAGTAGGGACTGGGTTCCCGTCAAGATCGGGATCCCGCTTATGCAGCAATCATCTCACAGAAGAGAGCTACGAGCTGAGCTCTAAGCGGACAGAAGGCTCGTAAGCTGAGATGTGATGCTGTGCCAACGATATTAAACCACGTCCATCCACTCCTCGCCCAAATCGGATCAATCAATTTGATTATGCAGCGAAACCGAAACCAACAGCTAGGCCATCCGGAAACGATACCAGAAGTTGTATTTAGCACGCGTGCAGCCCGATTCTGTTTTACCGGCGTGTGAAAATAGAGCGTGACTACGATTCACCAAGCTCGTCCAAGTCAAGTGACGACATGCATTTGAACGATTCGCCGTTTGTCTTCGACCCGCGGACATCGCCTCTGAAGGAACGACACGCAGCCTCATCACCGATCCAGTGGATCCGCTGACATGCGTACCGCTGACATGTGTATACTTAGGTGCTGCTTCAGAGGCGAAATCTGCATCCTTTGCTTTGCAAGCGCCCCTAGTTCGATCGGTGGCCGTCGCAGTTGTGTTTGCGCGAAACGGCATACGTTTGCTCGAAGCTTATGGCTTTCTGCAAGTAATTTCCTGCTAAAAGGCGTGACTTTTTTTGCACATGCTTAGGAACTGCAGTAAAAGAACCGTATTTAAGTAGGGTACAGCCTAAGAGACTATATAATTCGAAACAAAATACAAGACATCCATCGACCAACGCTTGTTATCCCGACCATCCGACAAACCTTTGCGTTTTGTGACGTCACACAGCACCTACGGGTGTCAGCCATTGACACTGGCGAAATTCGGGGTGCAGTTTCGTACATAGGCTCATGAAAGGTTTAAATAATAACGGGAGATCATATATCAAAATAAAAATAACGTTTGTCTACATGAAGGCTCCCTCGACGTAACGAGTGCAAAAACTTAAGTACTTCCGGTTTCGACCGGACAATCCCTTTAAGCATCCTCTAAAAGGGTTCTTCGTAAAAGTCCTATGAGGGTTCTTTTAAGCTTATTTTTTGATGCACAAGAGTCGTTCATCAGTTGCCCCTCCAGTGCACCAGGGTGCGATAGTGCCTGAGACGAAACCGCTCTTCACGGACTGAAAGAGTTGTTGGGGCGTCGGAGAATTTTTAGAGAACTGATCTTTTTTTCTTTCGTGCAGATGCCAATAGCTGCTGTGACGGGCGGTAGAAAATTTATCGTCATTATCAATTAATTAGAAATGTAATCGGTGCTAACTATAGAAATTAAAAGCTTCGACTCGGTGGCGCAAGCCACCGCCCGAGTAGAAGGGTTCAGCCGTATTCATCCATCCGATACCACCTAGAGTAAAGACGTGCTCATTAGGGCCGTGTTCCAAAATTCACTCGATCTTACTCCAGGGTAAGGGCTTTGTTCCTTTCCGTTCGAAAACCTACCCTCGTCCAGCGTCGCTTTATCTGTGTTATCACATGACATGACCCTCCGGAGTAACTTGGATCTATTTGGGTAAGATTTGGATCACAGCATAGAGTTATTATAATGTATGCTAGAGGTTCAAGTGGCGCTAGTGTGCTGCTGCAAATTGAAGCAGACAGCAACCAGTCGAAAATTGACTTCCGGAAATGCATTTCTATGGGAAAAAGCGAGTGCATTTTATCGCTGCGCTCGATTATAAGAGCAAATATCACGAATATTTCGTACGTACTGGAACATTGGAACATTTATCAGTCCCGCTGAGGAAATGATTGGTCAGTTATGACGTTTTTATTTGAAATTCGTGGCATAAAAAATGGTGCTAAAACCGCTTCGTACATGTGTTTATGTGCACTGTCGGACACTGTTAGCGCGAACACGGTGTCGGCGCTTTCCACCATGGAGGATATACGTGTCAAACGAGCGAAGGACATGTGGAAAACCAAGAGACGGCAAGAACTACGCAGTAACACTGGATAAGTAACTCCTTGTGCATGCAGGCGATCAAAATAAATTGAAAGCCACGTAATATAGGTCAATTTGCAATAAATAAGTACTGCCTTATTCTTTCTGCTCCTGAATATGTGCAAAGATGCATGTTATGGGTTCAAATCTTCAACCACACGCTCCAAATCTTTGCAAATAGGGAGAAGTCAGAAAACAGAGGTCCGATAAAAACTGCTCGACATAGGACATAATAAAAAACACACCTTTCGTAGTCCACGTACTTTATTTTTTACATTCGAATGTTTTTTAACTGATCGTAAAGATTCACAACGGAGTCATTTTCATAGAGTGACAGGACGGGCATATTAGCAATATATAAGCGCCACCGCAATGCTAGCGAACCTTGAACACACTATACATTCCTTTCGATCGTTAGTTTGCTTAGAATCGTCGCTCGTGTTTTCATGCCTGCCATGGAAAATAGGTTTGGGACTGAAATTTAGCGAAGCTTAACATCGTTCAGTGGTAAAAAAAAAATGCTGTAATTAAAGCAATTACACTTTTACAATATTAATAAATGTGCATACTATCCGGTACGACCGAAATAATAAAAGCTGTTCATGTTATTCTCCAGCAAAGAGACAAATTTCACGCGCGTTTTCCCATAGGAATGCACAGGAGCACCGCAAAAGTAGACTGGTTCCTGTCTGCTTCACTTTGCCTCCCGGAAGTCGCATAGACACTAGCGCCATTTGAACCTCTAGCGTATAATATAATAACTCCATGGATCACAGCCTACGTCCCAGTTGGTGGATCCCTGAGCACCTCCAAGCGGCTAACACACTGAAACGCGCCGAGAGTACGGCGCAAAGCGGCAGATACGGGTGCCTTGGCGTCTTCGCGTTCTAGCCTCGCGCTTGTTGCGAGACGCTGGAAGACCCGTTGGCGTCGACGTTGACGCATTTCGCGCTTCGTCGCAGAAAGAACTCAGAGGTGCATGCACGTGAGA
Organism: Ixodes persulcatus; assembly: GCA_013358835.2. Lineage (NCBI taxonomy): Eukaryota > Metazoa > Arthropoda > Arachnida > Ixodida > Ixodidae > Ixodes > Ixodes persulcatus. Next base: position 27,820 of record JABSTQ010000340.1, read on the forward strand.
ACAAGGCCAATAAACCTTTTTTTTTCGAATTACCCGAACATAAAAAGGTATGCCGGGAACGTAGGTACACGCGCTGCGCAGTGCTGGCGTCTTCAGTTCTAACTTTTCGAAAGCAAAAATCTACGAATCTTTTCTATAGGGATGGCGAGAAAGTGCAGCGCGTGCTTCTACGTTCCCAACATTATCTTTATTGTTCGGGTAATATAGGGAAATGACTAGTTAGCCAACGACTTCGCAGTGGCGCGTCGCGGAGCTGTCACAGCGGCGCCGCGCGTCTCCTGAGCCGAAATAAATATCTATCTATCTCTCGATCTATCTATCAGTAATTTAAAAATTGCTGCGCACAGATTCACGTGTTTCTTAGCCAATTGAGGACACAGACAATACGTCTTAGTAGAAATCGGCAACGTGGGAGTCGGACAGTTCTAATTTCTCACAGTTTTAATCTCTTACAAAGTTGAGCGCCGAAGACAATAAAATCGGAAGTTTAACACATTTTCATAGTTTGCTGTTTATGAGGACATGATCTCTCATGTTTCAGCGTTGCGCTACGAGCTGTTTATTATTTACACTATTATGTACTATACTTACTATTTTGACGAGTAAGAAACCTGCTGCCCTTACCTGAACGCAGATTCCACAGTGAAGGTGATTTAAGACCCACTTCTGGGGCCCTAATCTGGACATTGGCGAGAAAGCCGGCGAGAAATCTGGCGTCCGTGATTGGCCGACGCCGCATTCGACCTTGGCGCCAACCGATCATAGCCGCCAGATTTCTCGCCGACGTTTCCGCCAAGTGTCCAGATTAGGGCCCTGGACATGAAGAAACAAGGTAAACGAAGTATGGGGTGATGAACATTATTAAAATATTTTGTTCTGCCTCCTTATTCAAGAAATATACGCAGCATTGGGATGCAAGACTGCAGTATGGCGCTTCATGGAGGTTTCTTGCACTATATCACTGATGTACAGAGCGCGACACTGTTAGCGCGAACAAGCGATCGCCGTTTGTTCCAGTTTTTCGCTTTGAAACCAAGGATGTCACCCAAGTTATTATTGCAACTGAAAGAGCTCATTTAGTTCTATAACGTAAGCGATAACATTTCGTGCTCGCTAATACTATTTAGTAAGTAAAATGCGAAAATGCGCCGATGTCGTGTTCGCGCTAAAAGTGTCGTGATGTGTACATAAGATACATTTAAACTGAATATACAGTTCTCATCAAACTTCTACACAACACACGAATTGTGTGTTTTCTTATAACCGGCATTATTTGGAGGAAGTTTAACAACGGCTTATTCACGCAAACGTTCCGGATGGCTTGTTGAATGAGACGTAACGAAACATTTGCACGGTTGCCACCAGGATAGCTCTGCCATTAGAAAAAACAGCTTGTGTGTTCCCTATGCGGAGAGCAAGTCGTCTGCTCCTTGCACAGGAGTTGCGGTGACGTCAGAGCGACGTCAAGCTTTGATTGGCTTTGATTGAACACATGATGGGTAGACCTCAATGTTAGATGACTTGAGGTCCACTCACTGTATTTTTCAATCACGCAATCAGAGCTCGGCGATCTGACATCATTGGAACCCCTGTGCAAGGAGCAGACGAACTTGCGCTCCGCATAAATGTGGTGAATACTGAACTCCTGTTACCAGTTACACATTCCTAGTGAGAAATGCCCACCGTTCTAGTGATGAAAACGAATGGGTCAGTGAGAATTTGCAGACACTGTGCTATTGAGCTTTGATATAAAATTAAGAGTGCTAACGAAGACAAGGACAAAAAAGGAAGGCGAACAGTACGAGCGCTTACTCTCAACTGAACAATTATTTGAAAACAGCTACTCCAAAACAACCTCCGATAAAAAATACACTCAAACACTCAGTGACGTCATTCATTACAACGTGTAAAAAAATCACTCTCTTTTTGTTGCAGAAAAATTGACGGCTGGCTGACGCAGCCTGCAGTGCCTTCTTTCTTTATGGCATGCGCTTCAAGCAATTCCCTCGCAGCTTTTTCACGGGCCCTCCCCAAGATCGTGGTATTTTGAAGGTTGGGCTGGTAACATACAGTCTCTCCAATGAAGAGGCAGGTGTCCTCCGCTTGTTGAGCGAAATGACAGGTCATGCTCGCGCATACCTTCATTTACGTACCGTCCTGTCTTGCCGATGTACACCCCGCCGCATATCAGTGGTGTTCTGTACACCGTAGGATACGCGAGCATGACCTGTCTTTGCGTTCAACAAGCGTAGGACATTTGCCTCTATATTGCAGAGATTGTCTGTGCAAGCCCTAGTCTCAAAATACCTCGATCGTGGTGAGGGCCCTAGAAAAAGCAGCGAGGGAAGTGCTTGAAGCCCATGCTATAAAGAAAGAGGTCACTGAAGGCCGCGTCAGACAGTCGTCAATTTGTCTGCACCAAAAATATAGTGATTTGATGACACGTGGCGATGAAAGAGTATTTGGGTATTCAGTGTATTTTTTATCGAAAGTTGCTCGCATTAGCTGTTTCTAAAGACATGTTAAGTTGAGAGTAAGCGCTCGTCCTGTTCGCCTTCCTTTTTTGTCCTTGTCTTTCTTAGCCCTTTTAATTTTGTGTTACGAACAAACTCGCCCGCTTTGCCACTTTAGAGCTTTGATAATAGACGACGAAGGGGAGCGAATAAACAGGGCATTAAGCCAGGAAGCCACCAGCCATTCTCTTTGTCATTAACGACTATCAACACAGACACGTTGAAGTTTGACTCAATTCTGTCTGTGGCATTTTCCGAAAACTCAGGCCGGGGCTTCGCAGCACCTAAATAGCCATCTCTTAGTCGCCTGTAAAAAGGTGTTCGAAATGGACGCGACCCACGCTTGCGCCGATGTCGTCCGCACCATCGCGGCCAATGGCTCGAATTCACAGGACACTAGAATGTGGCTCGCGCGGGAGGTTATGAAACCGTATGTCGTCTGCGCTACTGTATACGTCTCGCAGCATTGTCGCACAGCGCACACGGTTAGCGTGGCGGTCGTTGACACGTGCATACAACACACGCGAACGGCGATAAACACCAACAGAAACCTAAACATTCCGCGAACAGAGGATGAGAAGCTAAGAAACGACAAGACTAGCCGACAGAGCCGCCGCAGCCACCGTTGCCATGTTACCATGGCGGCAGAAGACCCGGATGTATTTGAAACCAACCAAATCGTAATCACGTGATGTATTATCACGTAAGTAATAAGAGCGTCCATAGATGATTTTTTGCTTTCATCATTTTCAGTTTCTTTTTTGAACATTAAATAAATTTGAATATCTCTTCCAATTTATGATTTTCTATGATGACGTTTTGTTGCCTCTGGTTCTCACACAGTGGGAACCAGAGGCAACAAAACATATATATATATATATATATATATAATTAAGAAGGGCTCGATGTATTTTTTTTTTCATAACCCCTTGAAACAATTTTGAATATTTTTGAAAATGAGACCGAAGCTTGTCTTTTTAGCTTTAGCAAAAGACGTTATTTTTTTTTTTCTAAAAAAATTAATTAAACTCGACTGCTTTTTTTGTTTAGCCCCTATTCGGAAGCAAACAGCTCAAAAGACTGGTGGAGGGAAGTTTCATTAACGTTGTTGTAAAAAAAAAAATAATTTTACGGTTCATTTATTAGTTACTATAGGAAGGGACATTTCAACCAGAACTACGATATGATCGTTCATTTTATCAAGAATACAAACTTATCTCACACCGTCAACATTCGAGGTAAAAACTAGATCCAAAAACATATTTATTCTTGTAGGTTCTAGAATTATTAGGGATAGGCCACTGCTATTCATTGCGCCATCAATGAGCAAACATGCCGATCTGATTCGTTCCCGGCAGTCGCATCGGGTACGCTTCAGAAGCATCGAAAAATGACAGAAGTCGCAAAGTTAATAATAATTAGCCGTTAGTTCTTCATACTGCGGGTGGTTAGTCTGCCTGAACATGGCGACATTGTTACCCGCTGTAGATGGGGAATTTAGTCCTTGCAGTATAACTGCAAATCTGGGGACTTTAACTTGCATCACGCAGTAGTGATGGTAGTGATACACAACCTCACGCCGGCACGATGCTCATCCAGATCGAAACGGACAGGAATATTGATTGAACCCAGGATCCCTGAATTTTTCAGCGTCAGCTTTCTCTCCACGTACTCCGAGCTGGTGCGGGCTAGCCCACTCGGCCACCGATTCCCCAGTCGCAAAGTTCTGTTGCCCTAGGGGCCCTATGTTACTCGGCGGAAACAAGCGGAACAATGGGAAAGGAACAATTTCGTCTACTGCGAATGGTGAGCGCCGCGCCGCTGACGAATCGCAGCAGACGGCCTTGTCCCGGTTCCTTCTAAGCGTCGTGTAGCATTGGGCCCCACGTGTGACAATTACAGACGATCCGGAAGAAGACGACAATGACAGCAACCGAACAGACGTCCACCAACGTTTGCGACTTGTGTTTCAGAATTTCAGGAAGACGGTCGCCAGTCGAGGGACGGTCACATCATAGGACTGACGATCACATGATTTTCTACAAGCGTGTGCAGAAGAAAGACGTTGTTTCTGTAATAAGATCTTTCACATTCAGAAAGGATCCCCCTTTGGTTGTAAGCACAGGAGGAAAGTTGGTGCCAGATGGAACCTAAAGGAGTCGAAGTACGACTCAACCATGGCCATCTACCTTAGAAGAATTGAGAATGTTATTGGGCTATGTTAGCTCTTTCACTGTGTGTGCTAGATATCCCCAGGAATAATTTCAGACTGTAAGAACCTCAACAACCGCCGTCTTGAATCGGCGATTTCTAAAACGGGTGGACTTGCAGCTCAATATGATATGATATGATGTGATATATTTATTTCAGCTCAGGAGATCCGCGGTCCTCCAGAAAGGCAAATCGCCCATTCCTTGAAAAACTGCGGCGCCGCTGCTGATAACGAAAAAATGGCATTGTAAAAATGAATCGTGAGGATGATGACTATGATGATGAGATAATGAAGAGGGTGAAGAATAGAGCGTCAGGCCTAGCAGCGGTCTTCATTTGGCCGCCATGGGCCCACAAAGACCGCTACTTCTAGCAGGACAGTCTTGAAAGCCTGGCGAGGGCTCCCTGCTTGCCCACCATGCAGACGATTCGGCAGAATTTCTGGTGACGCAGGGAGTCCAGTACCCCAATAGTGGAGCTACAGGACATGGCGCCGGTGTTGGCTGGTCGGCGGTTTTCACGAAAGCGGGAGCTGATGTCTCCCAGCTTTTGGTCGAGCTTGTAACCGAGCAGCTTGAACACCCTGTCGATCGAATACATAGTGGGTGCCACTGGTCCGGTCGGCTCTCTGACAATGGAAAAAAAAAACACTTCTTCTGCCCAGCTGGCTTCCTCTACTTGTCGAAGATGAGTTTATCCTTGCAAAACCTATGAACGCTACCAGAGGGTTCGCAGCGAATCTGGCAAAGCTCGCAGCTGACCATGCACTCAATGCAAGTGCAGGATACGACGGAGGGAGAACCGATTTCGCGGAGACAACAGCGTCAATTTCTCGCCCGCTACCGCAGCGTCCCGCGCTCTTCCGGTGAAGGCCGCTCAAGTTCCTAAACTAACCCTCTCTGTTAACGTTGGCTCGTGCCGTCAGCTACTCTCTATCGAGGCCATCTTGAAACGATATGATGTAAGACATGTTTGACCACGGCTAAACTAAATTCGTCTGTTTTTCTTTTTTTTTTATACGGCCTTTTCCGTCACATAAGAAATCATGTGAATCTTTCTTCATGGGGGCGCTGGCAGCCTACTAGCCTTAAATATTTTTTCTGTTCCGCCCTGCTAACCCTGCGACTCAAAGGTGTCTGTTTCTCGTGGCCTAAAGGTGTATAAGGTGTTTTCATCGACGTCATTTTGTCCGCCATTTTGTTGTTTGGTGCTGCCTGGCGCGTGCCAAAGGAGAGCGTTTGAAATATTAATTTGCCCCTTTAGATACGTAGTTCACCGAGGCCTATAGCGTTCATCGCGGGACAACAAAATGGCGGATTGACGTCACGGGCAAACTACGGCGTGTATTTACACCAGCTGCCCAGCGAGGAATCTCTAAGTACAACGCGAAAAAAAGGGATACCAAGAAAGAAGATTCTTTTCAACAAGTACCGATCTGCGGTGTGTACGTAAGGTCCCCTATTGCCTTAGTGAAGCAGCTCGCAGGCTATTGCTTTAATGGCAATCAAATCACTAAACAATAGAATGCGCATGTCCTTCAATTTTTTGTGCCGTGGAGATTCAGCATGAAGGTCTTTGAACAGCGCTGTAATTATTATTTTTCCAGCGATTCTTACTGTTCATGTTCAGAATTAACGTTTATCGGCAGTAACCGAGAATGTAGCAGCACCTTACGCGCATGCCGCATTTCCAGCCGAATGTAGGAAAAGGGCACAGCAGGCTTCGCGATAATTTCCGAATGATTTCCGCGTGCGCTTCTTTTTTTTCGGCTTCTCTAGTTTGTTTTGACCAGTGTATAGACCTTTTCTGTGTACTCTCGTCCCCAGCCACCTAATAGGCATGTCCGGTATGGGCGATGAAAAAATACAAAAAAATTTCATCCTGTAACTAGTAAAAAAATAAGTGGGTGGCAAAACAATAATGTGTGACGGTTGCACTTATAGACCGGCACGCTGTTTACAAACAAGCGCGCGTTTGCCCACACCGGGTGTGGGCACTGCGCGTGCGCAGAAACCGAACTCGCGTGAAGTGAAGCGTCTGCGCATGCGCAGTGCTGTCGACAGCGCCACCGCAGCTGCGTGACGTCAGGGCCGCGTGTTGGTCTATATCTTAAGTGTCTTCTACTGGCGTGGCGACGGCAAAACAATGTTTTCGCCCATACTGGAAGTGACGACAATTCAAGATGGCGGCGCCCTTGAAGAAAGGGTCTATAAGCTTTCATCAGCGCTCAAGCACGCGCTCCCGTACCTTTGATTGCAGCCGCGCCGTGGCGCCGCTCTCAGCCGCTGGGTGGCACTAGGAGCCTACTATGTGCAGAACCGCTTATACTGAGAGAGTTTGGCCTTCTTCTTAAGATTTTGACAGCCCGGCAACCACAACAGCGTAGTCTGACAACCGGGGAAAGACTACTTCTGCCCGCCATTTTGGGGCTCTGACTCATAGGAACTTCATGCGATTTCTCAGGAATAAAAAAGACAAAGAAGTAACGCCATTTTGTGTTATCGCGAAATCCGCTGATTCTAGCGGGCAACAAAGCTCCGCCCACTGGGAAACTCACGTAAGCATAAACGGCTCTGACTATGTGTAAAGCGCTGGATGGATTTTATAAACAAGCACCGCCGAGCTGGTGCACGCTGGTAGGCACTTGAGTCAAAAAAGGTGGAGCGCCGCCGGTAATATAGTTTGTCGCGGTGGCGCGGCCTCGGCATCAGGAGTGCACCAATAGGAGCATGCCCGCAAACGGCGGCTCGTCACCGGCAGCCGCAGCAGACCAATAGGAGCGTGCGCGTTTGCATGCGGGATGCCCAATGATCCTGAAAGGGCGACGAGTCGCCGATATCCAATAGGAGCGACCGCGACACGATCAAACGATGGCTGTCTTGGATAAGTGAGGATATCCAGCGATTTAACTATGTGCCAGTGCCGCTTTGGAAACATAGGTATCATCATACTTTACTGGAGTAGCAGTAAGACTGCGAGCGTCTTTCCAGTCCAGCCGTGCTTTGACTACTGGCGGCGATATGTTTTGGTGGCGCCTTCCTGTGGTTCCCTCTCTTGACGTCATTACCTTCTGAACAACAAGTTCGATGGTGTTTGTAATAAGCATAGTCGAAGCTTGAGATCATTACGCTCTGAAACCAACACTTCCAACACCGTAAAAATTTTAGTTCTTACATTACACTTATTTCCGTCGATGAGAAATTCTTCGCTGAAGTCACAGTCTGCATTCGGCCAATCGTGAAAGGCCAATCACTGCGACGTTTTCGATCGCCCACGTTGCCAATGGTGACTGAAAGTATGAAAACGAAAAGGGGGAGTTTCTGTTGTCCCGCCTACAGCGCGAGCTTTCTATCTTTGATTGAGTTTCGGTGTCTCGTGAGCATCGGGCGTGCGCGCGCAACCAAAGCAAGGCAAAAGGCAGCAAGGGCGCTGGGCGCCGACCCTTCCCAGGGGAGGCCCTGTCGTACTCACCTTCTTGGTTACAGAAGTGTGTTTCGTGATCCTTTACATTGCCACCTGAACCGGCGTCTATACTTCGTCTCACCTTAGCATGGACTAACTGCGAAGGCTATGCAAGCGCGAGCGGGTAGCATTGACTGCCTTGACTGGAGCACTCGGTGCACGAGCGCTCGTGCAGCCACCGAGGCTTCACACAAAGCAAATAACTCGCGCGTTTAGCATGCGCGGCTAACAATAGTCCGTGCTAAGGTGAGACGAAGTATAGTCCTATGAACACTGAGGAATATGTCGGATTGTCGTGGCCCTGAGGGGGGTACGGCGGGGGAATGGAATACGCAGACGCCTATCTCACTGAAGCCCGCTGTACAGAATGTCAGGCGACGAAGAGTTCGACAGGGGTGACGCGAGACGCCGTGATGCCACGGACGCTGAATAAGGATCGTTTACGCGACTGTCGCTCCTACCAGCAGACGCCAGGGTCGCTACGATATTGTATATTGTGTAAGGCCTATTCTGTGACGTATTGAGGTTGCTACAGTGCATTAGCGGAAGCTAAGCAGCCAGGTCAGAGGTGCGTACCAGCCTTTGACCGAGTTTCAGCAGACTTCAGCGCGCGATCGTTGTCTTTTGCCGTGCTTCGGCTGCGCGTCCAGGCTTAAGGGGGATTCAACCGCTCGTCACTCAATGGACAAAGTTCGCTACACAAACCTGAGTTTCAGAAATGCACGATAGTATTCATTCTTTTGGGGGTTACCTATGATAACGTAATGAAGGTTGTGCGGCCCTTGGATTTTTCTTTTAGAGCGCTGGAGATTTTTAATAAAATCCAGAAATATGACCGTTTTGACTGTTTTTAGCGCGTTTTGAGGCATTTTTGAAAATACAATTATTTAGAAGACAAACGTGACAAAACGCTTGGCCGTACGTACTAGGGGTGCCTCTAATCTTAATTTTGAGACCATTACGAGAAAGCAAAATATTGTTGTATTTGCGTATTTGTGTAAATAATATCACCCTGTTAATTCTATTTCCAACTTGATAAACGAGATGGCGACACTAGTATTAAAGGCCTCAAACCGGAGATTTTCTTGCTGTTGCTGCTGTTGTTTTTCTCTCGAGCTCGAATTCGACCGCGATGTCTCGTTGCTCGTGGATCGGTAGCACGTGTAGCGAAAGCTCACGCTGTAAAGCTCACTGATCGTGGATTTAATCCACCGCCTCTGCCCGTTTCAATCTGGATGAGCATCGTACCGGAGGGCTGTCATGTATCCAGTCTTGTACACGTTACTAAAAAAAACGTAATCGATTACAATTACTATTACTCTTGGCTAAAAAATATTCGATTAGATTACTTGATTACTCGACAGCAAAGGTAATTGGACTTTACTTGAAGAAGTAACCGTTACTTTTCTGAATTCTTTATTGTGAGAAGACTTACATGTTTAGCGCTCATAACAATGAACTACTTCGAACCTATATTTCACATTTTCACAAGTATTGAAGAAGAAAAAACGGGTTCCCTCTTCGTGGTCGTTGCACCTTCACAATGCGGACACAAGCATAGAATTCGTTTGAAGAAGTTTATTGATTTGAGCGTTCGCCAGTTTGGGGGGGGGGGGGGGCGGATCGGAGGGGGTTCTAGATCTTGATTGTCACTCATTTTGCTATTCACAAGTGGATGAACTCGCATGTTATACAAGAGAGCAGCAGCTCCAGGATTTGAAACGGATCATGTGTAGTATCCATTAGCGGAAGAGATCGCCTCGACCAGTTCTCAACTCGAAACCTTGCTTGTCACAAAGTCTACGTAGGGGAAATATTTGAACTGGCTTTGTTATATTTTGCATCCGATTTAGACATCCTTCGGTTCTGGTTCTCCTACGGGCTGCGTGTAGGTACCGTAAGCGGGATTTTTGTATTATCTCTGTGTGTGTGTGCGTGAGGGGGCTAGTTTGAACAAAGGACTTACAAAGCTACATTCTGTTCCCTCAAACTTCACCCTCAATGGCCTTTGTCACGCACTGGGGCTTGCCTGGGGCTTCCCAGCCCCAGTCTCAGCGCGAAAAAAAAACGAACATTCCACATAAATTGTACATACAAAGGGGTTGACCTCGTTTCCTACAGCTCCGCAAATATCATTCTTTTTTCTGTTCGAAAAAAGAAGCAAATATTTTTTTGTTTTTCATTTCAGAAAAAGAAGGTGTGTTCAGGGGGTTAAAACTTAGAAGTAATTTTTATTACTTCAAAAAGAAATCAGATTACTCTTGTGATTACTGCCTAATAGAAGTAATCAACGGATTACAAAATTACTTCAAAGAGTATTCGATTACAAGTAATTTGGTTACTTGTAGTGCGTACGCTACAAGTCTGCATGTATCACTATTGCGTGAAGCACGTTTAAGACGTCAGACAAGCAGTGGTATACTGCACTGTCTTTCATCTCCAACGAAGACACCAGATGCCCTCAGAGCTGACTAACTTCCCGCTGTATAAACATAGACACAACAGAATTACAATAGATGGCTCCGTTGGTCGGCACTTTTTGTACGTTGCAAAAAAGGTGTAACTATAGACGCTTTAAACACGCGTTCGACTCGCGCTAGAGTGAGCCGCCATTGCCGACCTTCTCCTGTCTTACCGAGATTCCTAGCCACTGAAGCGGGCGTTGACGAGCCTCCACAAAGGCATATGCTGGGGAGAAGGACGCAGTAGCAGCTAAAGTGGCAATAACCTGTCCTGCTGTGGTAATGATGATGTGAAGCGAACGAAATAAGAGGAAACAAAAACTGAAGGTCGGTTATGGCGGCGCCCATGCACAGCTGCCTGAAAGCGTCTATAGACCTTTCCAAAAACGAGCTTGTGGCCGGTGCCATTTTGAGCGTTCGTCGAATGGCGCGTGCTTCGCTCGCTTTCCGAAGCGACGAACACGCACGTGCTGGACTGTGAAGATCGCACGCTGGACTGTGATTTTGTAAACATTGGAAAGGTCTATACTCCGTTTCACCTTATGTTGCACCGCAGCGAAGGCTAGAAGCGCGAGCTCATAGCGTTCGCAGCTGCTTTTGGTGCACGAGAGCTTGTGCCGCCGAGATGTGCCCTAGAGCAAGGAGCTCGCGCTTGTGGCCTTTGCTGCTGTACAACACAAGGTGAAACAGAGTATAGACATCAGTAGACTCCTAGCGAAAGGTCTGATAAGGCTGTGAAAGCGATACTTTTGTTGATTCTATTTTTGTGTGTGTGCTATGTTAGCGCGCGTGGTCAAAACGCTTGTATACGCTACAAGCCTGGCTCGTAAGTACCCTAAGATCGTGCAGGGTTGAGCAGAGATATCGTAGGGTGCCTCAATGTCCTTCTTTTTAGGGTGATGCCACCCTTTGTAGTACCTAGGGTGCCTTCGTGTGCGCTTTGCTTGGGGTGGAAACGTCTGGCCATTTTGTCCCACGCTTTTATTTTTCTTTTTGTTCAGAAGCGCTTGAAAGAGCGTGACCCTGCACGCGTTTGTGGCGCTGACTGTGCTATGGTGACATTTTGTCTTCGTCAATTTCAATGTATCATTCCCATGAGCGCGTGCTGTCGGCATCGGGTACTACAAAGGGTGGGATCACCCTAAACAGAAGGACATTGGGGCACCCTAGTAGTCACCCGTTGCCGACAGCACGCGCTCAGGGTAAAATACAAATAAATAGACGAAAACAAAATGTCGCCATAGCACAGTCAGTGCCACAAACCCGTGCCTGGACACGCTCTTTCACGCCCTTGTGAACAAAAAAAAGAAAAAGAAAAGTGTGGGACAAATCGGCCAGATCTCTCCACCCTAAGCAAAGCGCACATGAAGGCACCCTACTAATATCTATTTGGAAATAAAAAAAATAGTTGAATGAGTTGCAAAGAAGGCTAAAATACTTATTCCGAACAACTTTTATTTTATGAAACATTATTTCAGGTATTTTCATTCTCTGTAGACCTTGGTTGGTGGCTAGTGGATATAAAAAACAAAAAGAAGCATGAAATTATATTATTTTGAACAATTACAATATATTTTCTTAACCAACAAACAGGTGCTTACTCTGAGATGCAAATTGAATTTTGACGTTACCGTTTTGGCGCCCGAAACAATTTTGTTTTGTAAATTTAACACTTCCCGTTTTGCGGATTACTAAGAAAACCAAACGGGCCATCATAGGTAGAAAATACGTTTCTACCAAAGGTGAGGCGTACGTTTCTTTTTTTTTTTCGATTCACCTTTCTAATTTTTAGGCAAAATCAAATGAACCTCTAAATAACTTTAGTGTCGTCATAAGTAACCTCGGGAGTTCACTATGCTATTGTTTGTTACGAACACCTCTTTCAGCAGTGATCTTACTATGTCACGGTGGAACGAAGTGGTGCTACCTTACCTGTCTGGAAACAAATTGGGTGTGTGTATGTTTATACAGCCTAGAACATAGTCTGCCTCAACGGGCGACTTGTCTCCCAGCTGTAGGTGATCAATTTAACCACTGCAGTACAACCGGTAGCCTGGGTCTTTAACGTGCATCACGCAATAGTAATAATACACGACCGCACGCCGGTACGATGCTCATCTAGATCGAAACGGGCATGGGATTGAACCCAGGATCCCTGGGTTATGCAGCGCGAGCTTTCGCTCCACGTGCTCCGTGTGCTCTAGCCCACTCGGCCACCGATGCTTTTTTTTTCCTTATTGCACTTGGCCACCGATCCCTTTTTATCTGTCTGGGCTCAAGCCTTTCGATGTGTTTGCGTTTGTCTTGCAAGTGGCGTCAAATGCGCCAGTGCACGGGGCCCGTGTCTCGAGCAGCTCTTGGAAGCAGTTGTCGGCGCAGTACTGAAATGAGCGGCCCTTGGAAGCGAATGGCAGCGGAGCACCCGGTCCTCGCACGTGTCTTGCGCATTTCCACAACAATGGTTGGCGGTGTGCCACTAAATGAGCTACGCTTCAGAGTAACGACACTTAGCCATATTGTGGCTTAAAATCATGGTTGTCAGTTATCTGAAGCTTTATCTGAAATCACAGGAAACGCTTTTCCCTCCTCCACAAATGTTCAAACAGTTCGCGACAAAGCAAAGCAATATTACATGAGCTTCCTAACACCGAATCTAATGCTCAGGAAGTCGCACTTTTGAATCATGACGATCGGCAGTTGCGTCTTCTCTGCACAAGCCCCAAAATAGCGGTGGCCACAACAATGTCGGGGAACGGAGTGCCAATACTCTAAGCGAAGATCATTTAGTGGCTCTAGTTGGCGGTACTTGAAAGCGTGAATTTTATGAAATGAATTTAGTCGGCAGTTGTCGGCGCAGTACTGAAATGAGCGGCCCTTGGAAGCGAATAGCAGCGGAGCACCCGCTCCTCGCACGTGTCTTGCGCTTTTCCACAACAATGGTTCGCGGTACTTGAAAGCGTGATTTTTATCAAATAATTTAGTCTGCACTAAAGCCCCTTCATGTTTCAAAAGTAGCGCAAGGTGCGTCAATGCACGAGGCATGTGCAACGTGCAGCCCTTGGGAAGATCATGGTGCACAGCGCAGTGCTGGGCTAGATTTCAGATGCCATGAATTTCCCAGAAGTGGCGCGCGCCACGTGCCTCGAGCATTTCTACAACAATGAATGGCGCCACTTTTCCCAGGATAGAAGGGCTTTAGTCCTGCACTTGCCGGCAGCGCCTTCAACTTATGGAATTTATGAGGATAACTCGAGTGCAAGATGGCTTTGTGTATTTGGGTGGTTTCTGTTTCGCTGACAGGCAGACAGACGGAAAAGTGTCCTTTCTTGCCATAGCCGTTGCCAATCTTGTCAGCTGCTGTGCACTTGGCGCACGATTGCGGACGAGTAGTAGAGCCGCGCCACTGGCTTGGACAGAGGACGCCTTGGTACAGTTTACGGGTGGAAAACGGTTGCTTCTTGTTGCTTTTGACTTGGCGCGCAGAAGTCTAGACCTCTTCGACGAGGTCCACACCTCGGGACGTGCAGAAGTGTGGGACCTCGCCACTAAATGAGCGATGCTTAGGGTCGGCACTCTGTTCCCCAATATTGCTGTGGGCGCCGCCATCGGGTGCTTGTACAGAGCAGACGCAACTGCCGATCGTCATGATTCAAAAGTGCAACTTCCTCGGTATTTGATTCGGTGCTAGGAAGCTCATGTAATATTGTTTGCTCTGTCGCGAAGCGTTTAAAAACATTTGTGGGGACGTAAAAGCGTTTCCTGTGATTTCAGATAAATTTTCAGATAACTGGCAGCCATGCTTTTAAGCCACAACATGGACAAGTGTCGTTAACCTGAAGCGTAGCTTATTTAGTGGCACTATGGAAGATCATGGCGGAACAGCGCAGCACTGAGCTAGATTTCAGGCGCCATGTTCTTCTATATATAGTTCCACTAAATAAGCTACGCTTCAGAGTAACTACGCTTGTTCATATTGTGGCTTAAAATTATGGTTGCCAGTTGTCTGAAGAATTAACTGAAATCGCAGGAAACGCTTTTCCGCCCTCCACAAATGTTTAACAGTTCGCGACAGAGAAAAGCAAATTATATGAGCTTCCTAACACCCAAATCTAATGCTGAAGAAGTCGCACTTTTTAATCATGACGATCGGCAATGGCGTCTACTCTGCACAAGCACCAAAAGCCGGCGCCACAACAAGGTTAGGGAACAGAGTGCCGATACTCTAAGCGCAGGTCATTTAGTGGCTCTAGTTCTTCCCAGAAGTGGCGCACGGCACGTGTCTCTAGCATTTCCACAAACATGATTGGCGCCACTTCCCCAGGATAGATGGGCTTTACTCCACACAACCGAGAGCGGGTTTGCAAAATAGTATTCAGACGAAGAGCAGGCCGATATACGACATAGGAAGTGCAAAACTGCCACTTTATTTCTTTTTTTTTTTTCTAGCTTTAAATTAAGCTCATTTTTTTTTTTTTTTTGCAAAAGAACGTTTGCGTGTTAATTGTGGTGGTCCAAACGGCCGCAACGCCGCACCTTGTGCTTTCGATAATTTCGACCGTGGATGGAACTTCGAATTCATTCGGAAATCAGAGCTTATCTATGTTTTGTAAGCCACT
>JABSTQ010000341.1:0-31578 GCA_013358835.2 Ixodes persulcatus
TCGGTGGACGCGAGCGGTCCGGGTTTCAAGGGTGAGTTTTCCAACTGATTGTTTTAGTAACGTTGCCCACAGTCAACACGTTCCGTGTTGGGAACTCTGCAATAGCATCTCGTTTATCAACGGACGATGCAATTTGCCTCTGTTCTTTTACCTTAGGCCTGTCTAGCAATTTTGCGATTGATCGTGATATGCAGATTCTTGTCCTCGCGTGTAGCTTTTGTTTTGCTTTTTTTTGACAATTATTGATGACATTTCCGATTTTCATCAAATTCCCTGTGTGAAAAGAGTTTCGCTATGGGGAAACATCTGGGAAAGCGCTGCCGGACAGACCAGGTTCCAGATACGAGAACCGTATACGAAATACGGGATGCATCAAACAATTTTATACAGCTTAGGAAAATCATGACGTCGTTTATTATATTCGAGCTTCTTGCGTCATCATTCGGATTTTTTTTTTTGTTATAGTAGTGAGTGGCGACTCTAGGAAACGATTTTACAGCTACCTTTTTTTGCCGATTTACCTTGTGGGTGCTTCATGTTTTCGATAACCAATGGCTCTGCCGATTGCTACAGGTATGTAGCCTCGCGGTTTGAGCATCGATCGTCACTGACAGCTTAAGGAAGCCAGAACATGGCCAAACATGCTCGCGCTTTTTTCTTGATGATATGGTCCTCGTAGTTCTTATCGGCCAGTGCCGCACAGTTTCATTAACTGCAGAGCGATAATGAAAATCTCGAAGTTCGTCACGCCCTGCGTTTCTTAACGTGTCAGTGACTATAGAGTGCCTGAAACACTTCTGTACCTGTACCCAGGGGCTCAAACCAAATGAAGCAACGAATCTGTTCGGGTTATGAAAACCCAAGACGCTGTGACATCGATGTCGCTTCGTTGTCTGCTTCGTTCCAGAATTATTTTTTTTTAATTGGAAATCATTAACAGTTCCATGGAGCGCAGCCGGAAGTTTGTAACCGCGAAAAACGTCTCCTAAATTCCCTTCCTCAGTGAAACGGCAGTTAAAATGGCTGCGACGCGTCATAGTTCCAAGGAATGCCACCCCACCGAGAGGCCCTCTTCCTGGCGCTGCGGCCCCAGCGCCGCTAAAAGGGAGAAAGTGGCGCGCGCGCGGCCGCTGCGGATGACAATGGGGCGCGCTGCTTGTAGGAATGCGCTGCATGTACGAATGCTTTTGCATTCCTGTGTTCCTGCGCGTAAGGGGTCTTAAGTGTTCTCCTGTAATGTGTTTTCGTCCAAAAACTGCTCTATTTAGATTGAAACCGAATGCCGAGGCCTGCGTGTTAACAAATTATTAAAAGTAAATCAATAAAATGTTTTCTTTAAACATGCCATAATGAGACTGTCCTGTGGTTTTCTCAACAGGGACAAATAAAGAAAAAAATTTATGCAATGACGCAAAATTAGAAATTTGTATCGAGAGAATGAGAATATCAAATGTGCCAAGCCACACAGAAGTAAACTCACACGCGACACACACGGGACTATTTCCCCCGTCAATTTCTCAACGTTCCTTAGGAAGTGTTTTACATGCACAAAAACTCCTCCCTGCGCACTGTCCCACTTCCAAGGCACACCCTTCTTGAGTAGGAAATAGAGAGCCGACAAGTTCTTGCCATTCCAGAAAAGAACTTGCGACAGTACGTTACGGAGTTCCTCAGGGCTCTATTTTGGGGCCGACGCTAATTTTAGTGTATATAAATGACATAACGGATATGCCAGGTTGCCCCGAGATGACAAGATATGCAGATGACACAAATGTGTTTTTTCCAGGTTTAACAAAAAAGAAAGTAAAAAAAATTGGCCAATGATCTAAATCCAATGATCCAAATGGTTACAAATAAACAGTTTAAGCCTCAATATTAGGAAAACTAAGTATTTGATTTTTAAGCCAACGGGAAACCCAGATGACAGCATTATAAACATCAAATTTGTGGTGGTTGAACAAAAATTTCTAGGTGTTTGGTTCATTGAGGACCTTTCTTGGAATACGCACGTCAACAAACTAAAAGCCGACTTGCCCCGAGTTACTGGCGTTATTTATAAAATTCAAAATCTAATTCCTGCCTGGCTTAAGCTAACGTTATATTACTCCCTATTTTATTCTAGGCTCAGTTACGGCATCTTGGTGTGGGGTACAAGAACAGCTACAAAGTACAATAAACTTATCATTTTACCAAAAAAATACTACGGGTGTGTGAAAACTATAGAGACGACATGAGTATTTTAAGAACGCAGCCACTCTTTATCAAGTATAATATTCTCAAGGCAAATCAAATTTATTATTTAAAACTCTTGCAATGCATACATAGAAATAGACTCCACTCGACGCCCATTACCAGTTCTAATCCATACTTATTACGGAACCCAAAGCGAAAAACGCCATACGTAAGAACAAACTATGGTCGACAAGCATCACATTTTTAGATCACTAAAATGCTTAATAAAACAGATATGAACATAAACTTTGACCAACCGTTTGATAGGTTTAAATGTTTATCCAGAAAGATTCTAGTGGCAAGAGATGTGGCGATTTCTTTGGTATAAAAACTTTTTTTTAGGTGTAACGTTGTGCGATTTCTTTTCTACAGTATTCAAAAATTCAAATTTGCATTACAGTATCTGTCTGACTTTTGAAAATTTTGTTATTTGCCCATCAACAGAGCGTGCAGATGCTTTTATCTTCAAATAATTGTTTGACCTGTTTTGTAGACGCTTCATTTCGTGTTTATTCCTGACACCATCATTTATGTTTTCTGCTCACAGCGTGTTTTATTTTGTTACAGCGGTTATTTTGTTGGTTTGGTTGTAACTTTTCCCGCTCCTATGTTGAACTGTACGATGTGGGGTAGAGGCTATGTCCGGCATTGTGCCTTTATCCCTGCCCCCTCTGCGGAAACAAATCTGCAAAACAAAGAAAACAAATCCCAGGAACAACCTTAACTCGACGACGCGCGTCGACCGCGGTATCTGAAGGTACAATCAAGCACGGCTTCGAAGTTGCATCTTTTAGCCAATCTTGCTTATCTCAAAAATAATTTCATTCACCTTCTCGTCCAGCCGCTGGCACCGTGTGGAAAACTTGAATGACTTCGCGATTTGGGTGCGCTAGGGTGAGAAGTGATCGTGCAGCAGTTGAACCACTTCGGAATTCTCCGTTGATCTTTGTAGGCGTACTGTATACATCGTCCGTCGAGTACCTCAACCGTCCGTGTGCTTTGCGCACAAACCAGTAGCGCTCGTTTCTTGGTTTAAATCTGTCAAGTCGTGTGCCTCGCAAAGTATGCCTCCAAGTGAATCTTGTACGGATCCCATTTGTCAGTGATGTCGTCGAGCTGCAGCAGGACATGGTATGTCGTCATGGGCTTACCATACCGTCATGGGTTCTTTTTATACTGCCTGGTTTCCATTGACATGACACAAGCCGCAGACATAAAACCAGAGGTATCACTTGCGCGACGGCGCAACGCTGGTTTATTGACGCTACCTAGCTTTCCACCTCATTCCTTTTTCTTTTTAGACGCAACCCGTTATTGTTCCGCCCTGGCCACGCCTGCCATTGGTTTGGGCATAAGATTCCTAACGTCTCCTGTTCGTATTTTCTGTTTTACCTCACGATGGTCCACAGCCGATGCTACGGATTATACAAGTCAATCCAATGTCGTGTAACTGCCATGTGACCTTAGAGAGGGACGCAGTGACGAGTTGTCACTGTTTACGCTACATTGGCTGAGATAGCTCGTAACGTCCACTACAATCCGTCGCAATTAGAAACGGTGTATAGTTATGTCTAGATAAATTAATCGAATGATTTTGTCGACGGGATCTTGACATTAAAATGCTGCCTCGGGAAAATAGCGCGGTGCTGCGTAATCAACCAAGCGCAATGCCCTAAGGACCGGATGCGCCGAAAAGTTAAGTTTTCAAAGGCAATATCAGCCACTAATAAAAAAACGAACAGGTGGTTGTTGCTTTTTGTATAATGCTGTATAGTGGCTGAGAGATAATTGGACCAACTTGGTAGTAGTGGCAGCGGCGCTGTAACAACAACGCCACTTACACCGTGTTTTTGCTGCATGAAAGGAATCCTCGCAAGAAGCTGCTTATCAGCCGACGAAAAGACGCAAGAAAGGCTTATCGCGAAACAAGAACAAAGTCCTGGGATCGGTCACCCGCTGGAATCCCGGACAAAAGCTGACCAGACAAAAGCTCACCGGACAGAAGCTCACCGGACAAAAGCTCACCGGACAAAAGCTCACCCATTTTTTCACAGACCCGGACAAACGCTCGCCAGGAGAAAAGTTCATGTTGGTCGTCACACGAGTGCGGACAACTTAGGTGCATGCGTGCGACAGCAAAATTCAATAATAAATTAAATCTGACAGGCGCATGTTTTTTTTTATTGTTTTAATTTGAATAGAAACAAGTTTATTTATCGATTGGTTTGAAACGAATGCTGTCCCTTACTAGTTCCATCAGTCCTGGCAAACCTCGGTGTACCTGGAACTCCTCGAAAATATTTTTCAGACGATTCTGCAGGCGCAGAGTGGTTTTTCGCACCCGCTTCTCTGGGGGTTCACCTCTCCGGGCTTGTGTCAATGCCGTGGCAACGAGCGCCTGATTTTGCTGCAGGCATTCAATCAGCCTCCAGACGCTTGGATGGGCGTGGCCGACAAGCTTCTGGAACCCGGTATTCCATCCTTCACATGTGTTGTTCGTCCGGTTTTTATCTTGAAGAGTGGGGCCGTACATATTTCACCGTCCTGGGGGAAAGTACGGTAGCCGTCGGCGCACAGTCGGACAAAGGGAAGAATTCGCTCTGGGTGCCGCCACAAAAGGAGCAGAAGCATAACGGAAGGGGCCGTTGACATACGTGTAATCAAAGTAGTCTAGCAAATCGCCGATGTCACCGGTAGACTTTTCCTTTATGTAGGTTAGCCCTTCGGGCACAAGCTGTGTGGTGGAAGGAACGCCAGCCTATCCAAAATCACGCACAACTTCTTAAATTGGACATCTGTCTTTTACTTGTCCAAAAGGCCCAACTCCCGTTCTTTCAAAATATTTTTAAAAGTTCGCAATTCAATGGTTTGTATATTACAGTTTTGCTTCAGCTTCCCTTTCACATCACCCTGAGATAATCCTTAATTTCAAATACATTTACGACGCAAAAAAACGGAAAGAATTTAATTTTCCTAGCCATTCACTTCAAATATTTCCCTAACCTTAAGAAAACCCATGCATCAGTAATGAAGAGACATCGTGCCTAACCTTTATGTGCGCGTTTAGCGTGACATAAGCATAATGAAAAAGCGAGGTCACCGAAGGGTGACTTCGCTTCTTCGGTGACTCTTCGGGTTGAAAAACTGCGGTTCACGAAGTTTCTTGGCCGTCGCACAAGGGTGCTCCGGCATACCTTGAGTCAAGCAAGCTTGATCTTATCATCTCTACTCAGTTTCGGTGACCTAAATTTTGGTCCCAAATCGTTGCTTCCCTGCCTGTTATGGCTTATCTATCGACACCTTTGAAGGGATACCAGTTCTCCTAAAAATGGTGCAATGTTCATCGCGTCCGCATTTTATCCCAGCCCGTGTTTCGCCCAGGTAGAAAAAAAAAATATATATATGAGGTGAGCTTTTGTCCGGGTCTGTGAAAAAACGGGTGAGCTTTTGTCCGGTGAGCTTTTGTCCGGTAAGTTTCTGTCCGGTGAGCTTTTGTCCGGTGAGCTTTTGTCCGGTTACCCACCCGCTGTCCTCCAACAGGGGATCAACCTAACAAAGGACAAGCCCCGACCAGAAATCCTTCACTTGCCAGCAGTGGCAGCGGCGGTAACAACAACGGCACTCATACCGTGTTTTTGCTGCTTCGCAGGTTGGAAACTGTTTCAGTTTTTTTTTTCTTGATTATTTGCTTTGGTTGGTGCCACTGTTACTGCTGCTGCTGATTCTATCTGGTCTTGTCATTTCCTGAGTTGTTCCGAAGCGCTACTTAAAAGTCTTAAATGTTCCATGATGCCGATGACGCCTGTATGGCGTGCAGCGCAAGACATTCTAAAATATGATTGGACAATTAAGTGCTCCGATTGTGAAAATTCTTACCACTTGGGCGAATGCTCCGGAATAGCAGAATCGACCTATAAATCCAGAGGAGAAGGCTGGCATAAGTCATGGCGTTGCCCAACCTGCAAATTATCGAAACAGCGAGGCGGAGAAAGCGGTAGAGAGTGAAGTCATTCTGATCTAGTTCCCTCCACGGTAATGGTGACACTCGCAGCTATGAACAAAAAATTATGCACTCTGCTAGGCCTTAAAGATACAGTGGATGGAATAGAACGTTCCGTTCAAGTGTTGTCATGCAAGTATGGGGGGGGGGGGGGCGCATGACTCAGCATGATAGGGATCTAAAAGAACTAAAGAAGGGTTGAAACTGTCGAGAAAACCGATGCAAAAAAGAGAAATCAAACAGCTAAAGGAAAGGGTGAATGAACTTGAGTGGAGGTCACGCCCACAGAACTTGGAAGTTCACGGCATCCCGTTGACTGAAAAGAGGACGTAATGGCGAAAGTAAAGGGCGTGGCTAAAATATCGAACGTTCCAGAGCTGACCGCGTGTGATGTGGTATCAGCTCATATGCTCGCCTCGAAGTCTGATAAGGTCCTTGGAATCATTGTCCGATTTTCAAACCAGGCAACCCTTGACTGATGGTTCAACAGGCGATCGAGCCTTAAAGAGGCTGGAAGTAACTTTTATCTTCTTGAAAACCTGACCAAATAAGAACGACCGTTTTTTTTGGTCCACTAAGGAATTGATGAGGGTAAACAGCTACAATGGTACAGAGGTGAAAATGTTCTCGTCAGGAAAGATGGTGGTCAAGACTGAAGACGATTTGCTGACATTCAAATAGAAAGGTTTATGTTGGGTTAATATTTTTATTTATGTTTCCTATCAATGGCTAATAAAATTTATTTCGTACCAACCAAAGTTGGGAATGTGTTTAGATCCCAACCTAAGGTATTTGTTTTGTACCATTTGAATGCACAGTCTCTGCGAAATATACTTGACCAATTGGAGACATGTTTGCGGTGTTTCGGATTTTCGTTTGATGTCATCATGCTGACATAAACATGGTATATCAAATATAATAGCGCTGACAATTAAGACGACTAAAGAGATTATAATATGTCGCACTGCAAAAGGAAGAGGTAAAATTACTATATAGATAAAAAAAAAAACGTTTAGCCTTTTCACTTTGGGGAAGAAGGAAGACCCGCGAAGCTGTACTAAGATGAGAATGAAGTAATGGCCGGCCGCAAGTCGGCAAGCCAGAGTGGAAAGGCTGGAAAGTAGCCGGCCACCTATGTGCGACGGCGGTAACCAGACAACCTGCAAGCCGGTTCTGGTTGCCACCGTCGCTCATAGATGGCGGTAGCTGTCTGGAGTGTTGTGTCGACATTTATTTGTCCACGGACACGAAACTGGGGAAACTAGCCCTTAGCTCCGCTGTGAAAACGTTCAATATACCTTGATCGATGATTTTACGGCAGTTTGTGATCACTACGAAGTTTTGACATTACAGTATGCGCATAACATTTGTTATTTGATCTATCGTCCTCCTGGTGGCAGTATGTCATCCTTTGTTAAAGGAGCTGTGCAACAGTTTCAGTGCTTTGCTTAAATAATTTGGGAGTTGGTGTCTCGACCTTTCTGAAGTTAAGAACAAAACACCGCTTTTGCCTGCATGTCCTCGTTTTTAATTTAAAAATTAACAAAGATTGAGGTTTTCGGCGCCTCTCAACTCCTTCACCATATTCTGAGTCACGTGCGCTGTGACGTCAATGGGGGCGGCGCGGGGTTCCGGTGAAGGTCTCTCTAGAGCCATCCGTGAGCAGCGAGAACTCATCCGCTCGCGACCGCGTGACCACGTGCTGGCGGGCGCAGCGCGAACAATATGGTGAAAGGAGGAAAGTCTCATCCGGGTCCGGCCATACCCGTCCGGCCCTGTCCCCCTCCCCCTCCGGTCTCTGGCGACTGTTCGCGGTAGAAGATAGAGCTGACGGTTTTGTGACCTAGGATAGATGGCGCCACTAAAACTCCGTATTGCCGCGAGCGCAGCTGACCAAGCAGGCAGCGCGCTCGTGGCCTAACGGTTATCGCGCGTGCCTCCCACGCAAAAAGCCAGGGTTCGATCCCTGGGAGCGACGCATCTTTTGTTATTCCTGCAATCTAGTTTTCTGGTAAATTCGAGAATCCTGTTGCGTGTTCGAGGTCCGAATGCTGTACGCGTCGAACATTCTACGCTGATTATTCCAGAAGCTTACGCATGTACATAAGGGGCTCCGCGTGGCGAACCGGAGTCAGTTTCGCCCCAGCGTTCGACTCTGCTCTTTCGCCGACTTCGACGCCCGCGACGCTCTACTGTTATCTTTTGTTTCCTTCTTTATTTTGGGCACAAGTTCGCCCGATTAAACGTTTAGTTTACTCAGTTATTTTCCGCCTCATCACTTGTCATTCGTGACATTTTGGTGGAGGTGCGGGGTACGCACTCTATGTTTCTCAACCGTACCCCTCCGAGGACCCGTTCGGCAAGTCCCACTCCAAGTCGTCGACTCGTGGAAGAGGCAGGGCCTCGGGCAAGCCAGCGTCTGCAAGGACAACGCCCTGAGTTTGGATCACTACCGGACAAAACAAAGAAGCAACCGAAGCCGACGATGAACTCCACGGCCCAGTCGACGGAAAACCCCCAAGCAGCACCGTCCTACGTCTTCCTGCCTGTGGTTCCCCGTGTGCCGACGCCATTTCACGGGGAGATCTACGAGGACGTTGAAGATTGGCTACAGCATTACGAACGAGTGGCCCGCCATAACCAGTGGACACCGGAGCAGTGCCTTCAGAACGTCTACTTCGCTCTGGAAGGCACTGCACGCACCTGGTTTGAGAACCACGAAGCCTCCATTTCGTCGTGGCAAGATTTCCAGGCGGCGCTTCGACGTACTTTCGCCAGCCAGCAGCGACGTCAGCGGGCCGAAGAACTTCTTCAAGCAAGAAGCCAAGGGCCAAACGAGAGCGTCACAAGTTTCGTCGAGGACGTTCTCCGCCTCATGACCCGCGCCGACCCAAACGCTCCTGACGAGAAGAAGCTGCGGTTCCTGATGCGAGGGGTGAAAGAGACCATCTTCGGAGGCCTTGTGCGGAACCCGCCTATCACCGTCCAAGACTTCATCACGGAGGCAACAAACATCGAACGTGCCCTTCAAGCACGGGCCTCCCATTACCAGCGACTTCCCGGCGTCGCTGCAATCTCGACTTCCAGCTGCAACAGCCCGGACCTCCGCGAGATTATCCGGGACGTTGTGCGGGAGGAAATCAGGAAGCTGCTACCTGCTGCCACAAGCCCGGTTACGCCCTCAGTCGCCGAGATTGTCCGGGAAGAACTTCAGCAGGCGCTGCAGCCAGAAGTTCTCATCAGCGCCGCTCCTGAACCACCGAAGCTAAGCTACGCCGCAGCTACCCGACGACCGCCGCCCCCCGCTCACCCGTATAGGGCACCACCCCGACGTGAACCTCCAGCGCCGCAGTTTTCCCGACGCCAGGAAGGTCCGGCGCACGCCCACCCAGAAGAAGCAGCGCCACGAAAGACCGACGTGTGGAGGACGGCCGATCGACGCCCATTGTGTTATCACTGCGGTGAAGCCGGCCACATTTACCGTCGATGCCCCTACCGACAACTGGGGCTGCGCGGGTTCCACCCGAACGACCCGCGCCCAAGGTACGACGAACGCCCTCGCGACATCGAGGAGTACCTCCGACGCTCGCCCTCCCCAGTGTCGTCTCTCCGCCGTGAAGCCCGCTCACCATCGCCACGACGTTCAGCGTCCCCAGCGCCCCGACCCCGCCGAGAGAGTCTGTCTCCCCTGCGTCGCCGGGAAAACTAAGTGCGGCAACGCCTGGAGGTGACGTTGCCGAAAACGACGGAAGCAAACAGCCTCCAAGAACGCCGGAGCGCTCCCACACTCCTGACGCCCCGCATCGCACCGACGCCCATGCAACGGTGTCCAACAACCTAAACGTTGTTATCGACGGCCTCGACGCATCGGCACTCGTGGACACCGGAGCAGACTACTCAGTCTTGAGTGGGAGGCTCACTCGCCGCCTTCGGAAAGTTACGACGTCGTGGGACGGACCGCAGATACGAACCGCCGGCGGACATCTCATCACACCTGTTGGCAGGTGCACCGCTCGCGTTGAGATCCACGGCGAAACCTGCCCTGTGAAGTTCGTCATTCTGCAAGACTGTTCGAGGGACGTCATTCTCGGAATGGACTTCTTGTGTGAATACGGCGCCGTCATCGACCTTGGTGAGAACAGATTGACGCTGCGCAAGCCTGTTCTGCCTTCAGAGAAACCCCAAACAGCGTCAGCCGCCGTGCGAGTCGCTGCCGACCACGTGAACCTGCCGCCGCGGTCAAGTGTTGTCGTACCCGTCGTGACCGATGCAGCTACCTGCGGCGAAGTTGTTCTGGAAGGCAACCTCCAGTTGCTTCTAGGAAGAGGAATAGGCGTCGCACGAGGAGTAGCTGAACTTCAGGATGGCCGCACTGTGGTCCTCGTGACGAACTTCCGGAATGAAACGCAACACCTCACAAAAGGTGCAGCCGTTGGCCACGTCGAGGAACTCCGAAACTCCGCCGAAATCGCCGCCATTACTGACGAATCCTCGCCACCTCAGCAAGACAGTACGTCGCCAGCGCAGCTCGACATCGACCCTAAGCTTTCGGTCCCGAGACGACGGCAGCTGATTAACCTTCTCGCCGAATACCGTGACTGCTTTGCGACGTCGTCGAAGGTGCGCCAAACAGCCGTTGCGAAGCACCGCATCATTACCGAGGACGACGCGCGCCCTGTGCATCGATCACCGTACAGAGTCTCCGTTAAAGAAAGGGAGGTGATCCAGGAGCAAGTTCAAGAGATGCTGAACGACGACATAATCCAGCCATCAAGCAGTCCATGGGCGTCTCCAGTCGTACTGGTTAAGAAGAAGGACGGAACGCTTAGGTTCTGCGTGGACTACCGACAGCTGAACGCGGTGACGAAGAAAGACGTCTATCCACTCCCCCGTATCGACGACACTTTAGACCGGTTGCGCCACTCCCGATACTTTTCATCGATGGACCTGAAGAGCGGCTACTGGCAGATCGAGGTCGACGAACGGGACCGAGAGAAGACAGCTTTCGTCACGCCGGATGGACTGTACGAGTTCAAGGTGATGCCCTTCGGACTGTGCACAGCGCCAGCAACTTTCCAGCGTGTAATGGACACCGTACTGGCAGGACTGAAGTGGCAGAGCTGTCTCGTCTACCTCGACGACGTCGTAGTGTTTTCCGGCGACTTCGACGAGCACTTGCGACGACTCCGAGCTGTTCTCCAAGCCATACGGACCGCCGGACTCACCCTGAAGCCGTCAAAGTGTCGGTTCGCCTATGACGAACTGAAGTTCCTAGGTCACGTGGTTAGTAACGAAGGCGTCCGCCCCGACCCAGAGAAGACTCGCGCCGTCGCAGCATTTCCAGCGCCGAGAGACAAGAAGGCCGTGCGAAGGTTCCTTGGACTATGCGCCTACTATCGGCGCTTCGTTCGGGATTTCGCAAGGATTTCCGCACCGCTAACAAACCTCACAAAGGACGCCGAGAAGTTCGAATGGGCCGAAGAGCAGCAGCAGGCATTCGATGAACTGAAGCGACGACTGCAAACTCCTCCTGTTCTTGGACATTTCGATCAGGATGCGCAAACCGAAATTCACACGGACGCAAGTAACGCTGGACTTGGCGCAGTACTGGTTCAAGTGCAAGAAGGCACCGAGCGAGTTATCGCCTACGCGAGTCGGACACTGTCCAAGGCGGAGAAAAATTACTCCACGACCGAGAAAGAATGCCTTGCGGTCGTCTGGGCAATCACGAAGTTTCGTCCGTACTTGTACGGGAGCCCGTTCCGTGTAGTCACCGACCATCACTCGCTCTGCTGGCTTGCGAACCTCAAGGACCCGTCAGGACGCCTCGCTCGATGGAGTCTCCGATTGCAGGAGTTCAACATGACTGTGGTCTACAAGTCAGGCCGCAAGCACAGCGACGCCGACTGCCTGTCCAGAGCCCCCGTCGAAACGCCTTCCGGCAGCCAGCGACGACGATGACGATGAGTGCTTCCTAGGCGCAGTGAATACCGACGACATCTCACGACGTCAACGAGACGATCCTGAGTTGCGCGCGCTAATCGAGCACCTCGAAGGACGAGGGGGGACTGTCCCCCGTGTCTTCTCGAGAACCCTGCCAACCTTCGTCCTCCGACAAGGTGTGCTTTACAAAGAGAACTTCGGGGGCAACAACACACCGTGGTTGCTGGTAATCCCGACCGACCTTCGGGAGGAGATCTTTCAAGCATGTCACGACGACCTGACGTCCGGACACCTCGGTTACAGCCGAACACTGGCCCGTATTCGTGAAAAGTATTACTGGCCAAAGCTCCCCAAGGACGTCCACCTCTACACCCGATCGTGCCACGAGTGCCAGCGACGTAAGAAACCGCCGACGAAGCCGTCAGGACTTCTGCATCCGATTTCTCCCCCGTCCACGCCGTTCCAGCAGATCGGAATGGATTTACTTGGCCCTTTCCCGCCGTCAACATCGGGAAACCGCTGGATAATCGTCGCCACCGATTATCTCACACGTTACGCCGAGACGAAGGCCCTCCCATCAGGTACGGCTGTTGAAGTCGCTAAGTTCTTCATCGAGTCCATTGTCCTCCGGCACGGCGCCCCTGAAGTCCTCATCACAGACCGCGGATCTTCGTTCATGGCCCAGCTGACGCAAGACATCCTTCGTCTCAGTGGCACCGGTCACCGTCGAACCACTGCGTACCACCCGCAGACAAATGGACTAACAGAACGGCTAAACAAAACTATCGCCGACATGATCGCCATGTATGTCGACGTGGAGCACAAGACATGGGACGAGGTATTGCCGTACGTCACTTTTGCCTACAACACGGCCGTGCAAGAGACCACCGGGGTTACACCCTTTCAACTGGTTCATGGTCGCAAAGTGACAACAATGCTGGACGCGATGTTACCCCACGAACCGGCTGTCGACAGAAGCGACGACGCCCAGGTGGTTGCCCAACGGGCAGAAGAAGTCCGCCAGCTCGCCCGACTCCGAATTCAAGATCAACAACGTGTCGACGCTACCCGGTACAACCTTCGCCGGATCGACGTTCGCTTCAAGCCCGGAGACCGTGTGTGGGTTTGGACCCCGATACGACGACGCGGTCTCAGCGAGAAACTCCTAAAACGGTACTTTGGACCCTACAAGGTACTTCGTCGACTTGGAGATCTGAACTACGAGGTGATGCCCGACGGAACACGGACTTCATCACGCCGCCCTCCACGACCAGAAGTCGTCCACGTCGTGCGCATGAAGCCATACTACGCTCGATAGGACTGTGGACCTTATGTGTTCCAAATGACTCTTTAGCTTACCGTCCCTTTTGTTTGTTTTGTTTTGTGTTGCATCGGGGCGATGCACTTTTTAAAGGGGGGAGTAATGCCGCGAGCGCAGCTGACCAAGCAGGCAGCGCGCTCGTGGCCTAACGGTTATCGCGCGTGCCTCCCACGCGAAAAGCCAGGGTTCGATCCCTGGGAGCGACGCATCTTTTGTTATTCCTGCAATCTAGTTTTCTGGTAAATTCGAGAATCCTGTTGCGTGTTCGAGGTCCGAATGCTGTACGCGTCGAACATTCTACGCTGATTATTCCAGAAGCTTACGCATGTACATAAGGGGCTCCGCGTGGCGAACCGGAGTCAGTTTCGCCCCAGCGTTCGACTCTGCTCTTTCGCCGACTTCGACGCCCGCGACGCTCTACTGTTATCTTTTGTTTCCTTCTTTATTTTGGGCACAAGTTCGCCCGATTAAACGTTTAGTTTACTCAGTTATTTTCCGCCTCATCACTTGTCATTCGTGACAGTATATTAAAAGTTTTGTCGATGATATAAGTTTTTGGCGCATTCACATTTATGTCAGAACAACAAGATTTAGAGAAAAGTTACCTTTTATCGAGCAGGTATTCGCACAACTTGCTATATTTTATAAGACCCCCATTGACGTCATGCCGCGTATTTCTCACGGCCGCCGCTTGCGGCTGCAGGTCGGGGAATATTCTAATTTTTGCCTCGCGATTACGCGGCGGAATCGCAACATTTCGAAGGAAGGAGGGGTGTTTTCTGTCCTTTGTGACAAGGTGAACAATTTCCAAAATAGAAGATGCCAATTCTTTCAACGTCAAAATCGTTGCACAGCTCCTTTAAATACCTATATTATCTGCTTCGATTTATTGGTGAAAATAAATCAAAGCTTATTTCGGGGGAGATTTTAATATCGACATGCATATGTCATCGCCGCAAGAGATGAAATATTTGACGCTTTATCAGTCGTATGGCTATTTCAGTGTGTTTTGACAACCCGCTCACTTTAACAGTTTGAATCAAACTTTGTTAGATCTTTTTTTGACGAACATACCTGAGGTACACGTACAAGCAGGTATGATCGGAGCTAAAATAAGTGATCATCTCCCTATTTTTGCGTCCATAAATTTGCATAGAAATGGACGAAAGAAAGAACACACGCATACTTGTTTTAACGTGATATAAGTAATAAAAACCTCGAACGTTTTTAAGAAGAGACCAACATGGCAAACTGGAGCCCGGTATTAACTGCGCCATTGGTTGGCGAGGCATATGAAAGCTTTCTTGAAACTTCTTCGATACTTATAATCGGGTTTTTAAGTAAAAATTGCCTATAGCTCCCAAGAAGTGTAGAAAACCATGGGTAACATCAGATATATTAAAATGATCTAGAAAAAAGATGTTCTTTAGATGAGATTTATACACATGAAAGATCTAGCTGTTTTATCAAGTTTTTTTTTTTAAAGAAAGGTATCAAGTGAGCTACGACGAGCAAAAAAAACGTACTATAACTCGATGTTTCAAAATGAGACCATAACGGACATTTTGTGGAAAAATGGAACTCGGTACTGCATGAAGGCCGTAACGTGGAAACAAATTGCTGAACTTACAGTTGATGGTGAAATTAAGAAAGGCAAAGCGCTTGCCAGCGCGTTTAATGACTATTTTGTTGATTTAATAAATGATGTTCACTCAGTTGGAGTTTCAAGGTATGTTAAACGTATTCCAGACAGCCAATATTTCTTCCCAACTGATAAGGAGATTATCATTTAAATTTTTAAGTTTTTGAAAAACAGTTTAAGTGTTTGCATGGATGACATACAAATAAAGCCAGTTAAATATGTCATTGAGTCTGTTGCTTCTAATTCGGCCCGTATATTTAACCTCTCTCTTGTGGGAGCCGGGGTTCAAGACGACGGGGCTGAGGGCACGTGACAGGCGGTTGGCAGAAGAGTCACGTGTTGGCGCCAGACAGTGCGTGCTGCGCGAGGCTGGGGCCGGGCAGGAACGACGGAACCGGTCCGGATGGTCTGGCCCATGGCGATCCCAGGAGCGGTTCACCGGCGAGGTTTGGAGCAGGACCGGCGGGAACGGCGAGTCCTGGCCATGCCGGCCTGAGCCATGACGATCCCGGAGTGGTTCCGCAGCGAGACTCGGGCTGTGATAGCCCGTAACAGCTAGCCTACGCAGCGCTGGCGTGGGAAGGGCGATCCGCAGGCCTGGACAAGGACTCCGACTGCGAGCTGTGAACTACGGGTGACAACCAGGGTCGGCGGGCCCGGACTGCCGGCTCTCGACGGCGGGCAACCGGGAAGTACAGTAAACCCGTTCGCTGTCTTCTCGGTGTGTTGTGCCACTCCTTGGGAGACGAGCAAAGCACAGACCGATCGGGGGTGATTATTACAGAGCGAGAATGCGACAAAGAATACCGCACACTTCAAACTGGGGTTTTTCTATGTAAAATGCAGGAGGCCAAGGTTTCAGTAATCTATAAACCGGGTGATAGAAATGACCTTGGTCATTACAAGCCTGTCTCAATATTGCCAATTTCTCAAAAGCACTGAAAAAAAAAAAATAATTTATAAATGACCGCATAGTTTTTGTGAAAAACACTCCATTCTTACTCCCCACCAATATGGGTTTCAGAAAGGATGTTTGACCAAGTTTGCCCTGCACGCTCAAAGAAGAAATCATTTTTAACAATATTGAAGATAAGCTACTTACATTAGGAATCTTTATAGACTTTTCAAAGGCTTTTGATCGTTTAAATCACCAGACCTTGCTACAAAGATGTCAGCTTTACGCCATAAGGGGAATCGCCCTGAAAATATTTGAGATCTACTTGAAATGCCGTCATCAAAGTTTCAGTATAAAACAATACCACTCTGACTCTAGAAAACAAAATGCTGGCGTTCCACAAGGCAGTATTTTAGGACCCCTTCTTTCTAATATCTCTATAAATGACATAAAACATTGACAGCAAAGCAAGCATGATAATTTATGCAGATGACACCTCCACATTCTTTTCAGGATCCGACATTTCAGAAATTATAGAAACAGGCAATTTATTTCTTGAAAAACTTAATGTGTGCATGAACAACCCTTAATTCGTTAACTATAAACAGTAACAAAACAAAGGCTGTAGTTAGGTCGAAAAGAGTAAAGGTTATCGATAATCAAGCTCTCGCGTTAGGGTCATATCGTATTGAAATTGTACCAAATGTCATGACGCTTGGTGGGTACAAGCGTACTCACCAGTGAGTACATGCGGTGGGACGAAACAGCGAATATGATCGCTAAAAAATTATCATAGGTGGTAGGCATAATTTGTAAGTCTAAAAGAACATTTTCCCCTCTGTGCTACGAGCTCTTTATAACTCTTTGCTTTGTGCCACTTTTAATTACTGTTTTCTTTTATACGGGGTAATACAACTGTTACAAATATAAATTGTCTTCATGTATTACAGAAAAAATTAATTCGTATTCTAACCAATCAAAGATCATATGACAGCCACACGGCACCTCTCTTCAAAAAATAAGGTATTGTCCAAATCACAAATTTTTGTGAGTATAAACTTGTCCTGGAATGCGAAACCGCATTAAACAACCCAGATAGCACTTTCCTTTCTCTTTCCTTTTTACACTCAAAGATAACTTCAAAAGCCATCCGTCATGCCGGTGCCTGGACTCTTCCGCGTTCCAGGACAAACTGCGGGCACCAGACTCTTAAATTTGAGCTCCCCAAAGTATTAAATAGTATGGTATCATTGGGTACCAAACTTGAGAAATTGTCTTATAAATTCATACGTTATCTCTTTGTCTCCCCAAGGTAATTTTTAGTAGATTAATTATATGCACTAAATATTGTTCTTTTATTGCTGTTTTTTTTTTATTGCCGTAAATAAGTTTCGCTGCTGCTGTTGCTGGGCGAGGAGGGGGCTCTGTCAAGCAGTTTTTGTACTGCTTCCCCTCCCCCCCCCCCTCCTCTTCTTGTGTAAAGAGAAATCAATAAACTTGAATTTGAATTTGAACTACGGCCGCTATGAATGGGGTGTTCGAGTACCGCTAGTCGTTGAGACAGAGAACCGCCAGCGGGTTGGGTGCAACGTATACCTGGCGAAATTCTTATTATTTTTTTTTTACCTTGAAGCAAGATAATGCAACATACTTATGCGGATTCTGAATTACCCATATCCAAGGATCCATCGAAATTTTAGAGCGCAGCTCTTAGGCGCCCGTTTCCGGCTTGAGAAACGTCGGCGTCGCCGTCGGCGTCGGTGTAACTGCGCGGTGCACTATGGGTAAATTTCCCCGCTAAATTTAGCGAAAAAATTTCCCCTAAATGGGAGGTGAGCAGGAGAGCAGGAGGGGCATAGCCTCCTCTCCGTAGCTTCCCCTCCGCCTCCTCAAGCGCTGCGCTCTAATTCGGCGTTACAGGGAGTTGTAAACGGCTTTCATTTTTGTTCAAAAATTCGAGGATGTTTTTGGTTGTTGTTTTAATATCCGCACAAAAATAGCACAGTTTTGACTTCTTTAACATTCGAAAAAAACTTCCGGGCGCACTGCGAGAACACACTGACGATATTTGAGCGCTAACTTTTTTTTGTTGTTAAAAGTGAACAAATCATGAAATACTCTCTACAAAACGTTTCTACCTAATCACTTAATTTTATATTGTGGTAAAAAACAATATCGCCGAAAAATGTTTAAATATGAAAGAGTTGCGCAAGAGGCCAAGTTTGTCATTTTATTTTTCTCGAAATATTATCTTAAATAACCTATATCTAACAACTCCAAGTATACCAGTTGACGTGCTTTATGCAAAACAATATTTACTTAGTAGAAAATTTTATTATTTATTCCTGTGGCCATCAAATATGCGTATATGCGCAATCGTAGTTCCACCTCCTCTCAGTTAAGTGTTGTTTTGTGTTTTTGTTTTTTCTAAAAACAAGGGAGTTTTCTTTTGTGCTAAAGTAGAGTTTATTTTCTTGCATGTACACGTGTTCAGCTACCTTTTAAAATATACTTGAAAACAAAAAAAGAGGCTTGACACCCCTACAACTATATCTGAAGACATCCTAAATATATAACATTTATAGGATCAGCCTTAGGGTGTCTGCACCGTCAAAGTCGCCACCGTCAAAACACAGGCGACTTTTTTTTTGCCGTCTTTCTTTTAGAAATAAAAAAAATCCTAAAAACTACTTTTCGTGGCGGAAATAGAGTTCATTTGGAATGCAAACTTTAAGAAGTAAAATTTGAAATTCGTCATTACCCAAATAAAGAGAGAGAGAAAAAAAAAGACGGTCCATACATTTGCGCATTAATCGTTTGACGCAGTATAGTATCTAATAGCGCTTAGGGCGCGATCACTAAGGCAATCCACCTCTTTATCGTGCCTTTCAGAAAGGAAGCGCCATCTGCCTGGAAATTGGGGAACCTTGTCGCAAACTTTCCGACACGGCCGCCCAGGTGCCGCCACGTCACCGGGAGCCTCTGCGAAAAGCCTTAATTTAAGAGAGGGAGCGACTCAAACCACCGAGGGGGTTTGAAATTTAATGGCGGACGCCTTCTAAAAAAATCTTTTCTGTGGAGATTAGTCACTAGTGCGCATGCTTTGCTTGGAGAGGAGAAACGCGGGCGGAAAAGCCGAGGCGCTCGCAGACGTTCGTCGCTGTGTCGTCCTTTTCCCAGCTGGCGTTGCAAAAGCGGCCCATAAATCACGTGTTCGCACTCGGGCAGTTCGAATCACTCTGAGACGCAGGAACACTAACTCACTGAAGCAGACGTCGTTTCAAACTATTGTTATTTGTAAGTTCCATTGGAAATTAATAATTTTAATATGCCATAAAAAAGATTGAAGTACAGCACAGGTTATCTCGTATTCAAAAGTAATTCCGTTCAATTATAATTAACTTGATAGCAAGACGCTCTTATGTAAGTGTTTTGGCAATACTTTCCGCCAAAGAAAGCAGCAATCCATCGCCTCGAACGCACATTTATTCTGTAAATAACTTATCCAGAAGGCTTAGAGCAACGGGGGCTTCTTTTCACTGCACACAGAACAGATAACTTTGCTCGGTGTTGTCAAAGTTTCGTGGTAATAACAGTAGACTAAACATTTTCTTGGGACATGAAGTAACGAAGAAATCACATAGAAGTTATCGCCATAAAGCAGCTCATCACCTCTTAAGACGGAGGCTTGGGCGAGTTGGCTATTCGTGTCTTTTAGGTAACAGCGCCCAAGATTACTCACACACTCAGATTACACGCACACCGGTATAAAGGAACCCCTATCGTCGCGTTCCACACGACGTGAGAGGTTCCTTTCTGCCGGTGTGCGTGTGTTCTGAGTGTGTGAGCAATCTTGGGCGCTGTCATCTAAAATGCATAACTCGTCACACCACCAACTCACCGAAATCGTAAAGTAAAGGCGTACGCTAGCTATTAATTGACTTATTCGTAAAACCACTTCAACACATAATTTACTTACATATGATATTTCACTGCCCATGGAGGACCTACGTGAGCCACGTCATAAAATGTGCAAGTATGGAGTTCCGTACCCCTTGCATACTGGCGACGTGCGCGATCGAAAGCGTCGCGGTGTTCGGCCTTCCGCGATGGGCCGAATGCTGACTATGACGTCAGCAAAGGATTTCTCATCGACGGAAATAAGAGGAATGGAAGAACTTCAATTTCGACGATGTTGGTAGTGTTGCTTTAAGAGCGCAATGATTTCAAGCTTCCACCATGCTAATAACAAACACCATCGAACTTGTTGTTTGCAAGGTAATGACGTCACAAGGGGGAACCACAGGAGGGCGCCACCACAACATCTCGCCGCTAATACAACTTATATTCCTGACGGACGGCTTAAAAAACGCAGAGACGTGGCTAATTATCTCGACGCTTCTTGCTTAATTGGCGATTTTATGGACGAAATACGCGATCTCATTGACAAAAGAGAGGTCCGATGTTCGGTACTTGGCACGCCCTGTGGTTCTCTTGAGCTGTCAGGGACTACAGTACGTCTCATTTTTATACGGGCAGAAACTCGGGGAGAGCAGGATACGAGAGAGCGCGAGGACGTCGAAACGTTCTGCTCTGGTTGCAATTATTAGGGGGCAGACGTAAAGCCCGCTGCCTTTGTCTCTGCTCCATCCTTGGAACGCGTTCGAACGCCAAACTCCGGACTCCGGCCTTCCGCGTTCTAACGCGTTTGAACAGTGCAGTGAAGGCGAACGCTGCCTCTGTCTCCACTGCGTCATCGAACGCGTTATAGCGCAGAACGCGCGCGTTTCATTGGCCGGCGAGCAGGAACTCGATATCTGCGACAAATCAACACCTCTGTGCGCTGCGCTACGCTTCGTTTACTACACTCGACGTCGGAGTATAACTGAGCCCTAACGGAGCCTTTAGAGTGCCGGCCTCTGGTGTTTGGCGTTCGAACGTGTTCAACGAGTGCAGTGAAAACGAAGGCAGCTATACTTCGTTTCACCTTCAGTCAAGACGCAGCCGGCGCTACTTACGCCAAAATCGCACCATCTTGGTGTTCGTCATGTTTATGTGCGTGTTATATCATCACAAGCCCTATATCATGTAAGGGGAAGGCAGAGTTACTTGCGCTTTCGACGCTGTTTGACTGGTCCCATTAGCTCGTAACGTCTGCTGCGTCTGGGCAAGAGCTGAAACGAAGTATAGCTTTAGGTTTACTCACTAATCCTTCCAAATAGAGCTCGGCGTCCTGACGGCCTCACGCGCGCTCGTCTCCTCCTTTCCCTCAGTTTCTGCCTGCATTAATGCATTGAGTATGGGGGACACTTTTCGCACAAAGAACATCACATAAAAACTATTTTCTTTAATCGGCAGTACAATTTGCTCTCGCCATTCCTTTTGTCTTAGACTTAGACAGTTTTAGTGATAACGCTGAGCATTCTTGTTTCATGTGTATTAAAGCAGTGTTACGTTTAACGGGCGTTAATACGCTTTAAGGTGAGAGGACTCCTCCCGAAATTAGGGCGAACTCAAGAAGCGGTAGGCAACATAAAGGTGGGAAAGTAACTTAACGGGTTCAAGGTTCGGTATCATTTGATGAAAGATATGCCTTCTGTAAACCAAACACTATCGTGACCAAGAAACGCACTTAGTATGATAAGAATAGGTCATTTAGAATTTATCTTAGTTATGCGTAATGTATCCAACTCTGAAGAGGTTCTAAAGCGGTATTCGCATGAGGTAGAAATCCGGACGCGCGCATCACGCGCCGGAAACGTCAGGCTTTGCGATGCGCAACGTCATTAGATTGGCTCAGTTAAGGAACTGCTCATAGACGCTGCATGCACGAGCAGTACCCCCCTCACTCACCACGACTCGCCTGCCGTGGCTCGACGCGCCGGACGGCTGCTTTGGTAACTGCAGTGTATTCTATGGTATACGCACGTTTCGAAGCACGGCGAAAGATGGCGTTTCAGCTCTGCTCTATGGAACGCACAGTTATGAAACGAAAATCTAGATGGCACTTCGAACGACGGCAGGCGGATTGAAGTGAGTAAGGGGGGGGGGGGGGGTACCCCTTTTCGCGGGAGTTCTACAACTGAGGTAATCTAGTAACGTTGACGATGCGGCGCTATGACGTCAGCTACGGAGTGGACGGAGGGAGGGATACTCAAGCGGCACAAGCATTCGTGGCTTGGCGGCGGATCAGTTTGTTTTCAATAATAGTTTGTCCTTAAACTATTTCTCGTCAAATGTAGAGCTCGCTAAATTCGTCCGCGGTGGTGTCAAGTGTGGACACCGCTCAAAAGAACTGCAAACGCTGACGTCCCTCCCCTCGGCTTTTCGTCGTAGTGAACGACGAAGTTGAGGAAGAGATTGCGCCTGCTGTCGACGTCACGCACGTCCCTGCGCGGATTTCTCTCCCGTGTGAATACCGCTCAACGCTCTAACACAGAGCGATCAGTGGTGACGACTGGCACAACGTTTAGATGCGCCGCCACTCTTTTCTTTCGGACTAAATATTCTGATGACTAAATGCGAGAAGAATCTTTTGTTTGCGCCTCTGTCCTAGCTGAGAAATTCCCCTCAAAATATTTTGTTTTCTATTTTTTTAGAACTCCAATTTGTTTCTGCACACTGTCATAAAAAATCAAAGTTAGCAAAATGCAATTAGTCCTGATTATTTTTCGAATATAGGAAACACTTTTTTTTTCTTTTGAGTGTTGTTTTTCAAAACAACTTAGGGACTAAAAAAAAAAAGCCGCAATGGTTATATTCACGTTTTCCAGTGACACAGTTCGCTGAAACCGGCGTGAATGGGCAGCGAAGTAAAGATAATGAAAAATGTGCATTGTACTTGAATCATTCACTTCTGCGCCGGCCCCAATAAACTGGCAGCATTGATAAATTAAAAAAAAAAAAAGCAGCACGAGGACACATAATATTGAACGTGATTCGCCAACGTATGGAGTGACCCAGAACCTGCGACATTTGACAGCCAGCCACGGTGAGCGAATATAGGTCAGAGTGCGATAGAAACAGATGCGAAAAGGAGAAACCTACCGAAAGGTGTGACGAGTTCGTCCCTTCTTTGTCTCAGCTTTCACACGATGGCGTTGTACGTGTCTTTGTAGACACGTTTACTCTTTTTTTTTTTCATAAAAACTCACCTCGTTGACAACCGTGTATGAGTGTATGGGTTTACACCGACCTCCGCACGAGCTACAGAAAATACAACTATCGTCGTGCCGCCACTTTGGAGATGTCATGATTGTATGCAAAATTCCTGTTCTTAGGAAGTTTATATGTACACTTGAAGAAATAGAAAAACAAAACTGATTTACGTATGTGCGGAACCAACTGCGTTGCTGTACCTATGTAACTTGTATAATGTTGTGTGTGTATGTCTAGGTGTGTTGGTTTTGGGGGGAGAGGGGGGGGGGAGGGGGACCTCGTCTAGAGTTTCTTAGCGTGCAATAGGTTACAATAAAAACACAAAAAATCGTTCCCCACTCCACCCTCTCTCGTGCCCACCTCGTTTAAAAGCTCACATGGAGCAGCTCAATACAGCCACCTGCCACACAACATGCACGAAAACACGTCGTGTATAAAGAACAAAACACCAAGGGGTGGTTTCACCGCTGCTTTATTATACAATTGCGCACGACACAAATCTGGGGGCACAATACTAATCACAAGTCGATAACACTAGTCCTAACGTTGGACTCACTTCGCTACTCATAGTAGAAGAGCATTGTACATTCCACGGAACTTGCTCCTTCTCAGCAAGTCAATATTTTGGTGATAATTTTATTCTGTGTTTGACTTTATCTACAGGTTAGCATATGTCTGTACATATTCATGAGCGAAAAAAAAACATACATGGCATCAACTCTTATGTGAATCTCTGACCCTGATTGTTTCGAATCCATGTATCGTATTTGGTGAATTGAACCAATCACAAATATAAATTTAGCATCGTTTGAAACATAACCTTCATTTTGAATAAAGGCAACATTTTAAGAAGACCCTTTTAACAGCTTATACACAGGTCAGACTCAGGGCGGACATAGCAGACAAATAACTCAAAATATGCAATCATCACGAAAGCTCGTGTAATGTGGCGATATGTCTGAAGTTGCAGTTATTATACTGTACTGCAGCCTGGATACTGCATCATTGTCAGCTCGTTGGTGGACATACCCGAGTTAAAGTCTACACAATGTAAACACACGCTATGCTTCGTATATCACGGAGTTGTGTCAACTCTATTGTTCTGTTACAAGCACACGCTACTACAGAGCGAACGAAAACTACTAATAATGATATGTCGGGGGCGTAAAACATTTTTGCGATAACCGTCTTTTTTTCTTTTTCTGCGATTTTTTTTTTTTTATTGGGCGAATGTTTGAGTTGTACCAGTGCTTGGTGGTTAGTTGTGAAACCTGATAACACCGTTTCTTCAATACTGGGCGTCGCCCATCACAACTCTGAGTTATGACAACAAATTTGAGTTACCCAATCTGCCAGTTCAGTTATCAATTTATGCAAATTTTCCACTGTGAATTGAATTCATGCACAAATTTTGGAGAAAACTGTAACCATGAGTTTTTGCCTACACTTTCCAAGACGGAGACAGATACGTGAATTTATCGATTGAAGTTATACTTGCTAATATTTCCAGGTTAATCAAGTAAAACGATAAAAATGTCATAGTCTCATTGCGTTTCAACAACTTTGCTACATTACCTACAACTTTCTCGTAAACATCATGCCAAAATGTTTTTGACATGCGAAATAGTGTGTATAGTACAAAACGGTACTGCCTATCCACTTTTTTGTGTGTGCCCAGAAGCAGACGTGACCTGCCATTTGTGTACAAAGGAGCGTATCGCGTGTGTTTACGTAGTGTGTGTGTGTCTGTATATGTTTTGTTTTGATTTGTTTTGTTTCCACTCATGACCGGTAAGGACAACCTTATTACCGTACCGGAAAAATGAAGCCAACTCTCCGATTGTGCCCATATCACAACACGCGAAGAGAAAGGAAAAAAGAAAAACAAGAGTACACTTTTAAGAACGGACACCGCAACCCGATAGAGCTAGCTAAACAGTGAGGTGACACGATCGCATGTCTGCAAGTCGCCGAACGTACGTGGTTAAAGGTGCACTTCACCTCGAGATGTGAAAAATGCCGACATTCTTATTCAAACAGATTTCGAAATCGGAACCACGCGTGCACTCTCAAAAGGTTGTCTACGAGGGTCATTCAAGTTCGTAAATCACTAAAACTTAAGTAAAAATAAAATTCTGGATTGTTACTTTTCAACAACTCCCTGATAAACGTGTTCATCTGTGAACGTTCTCAAATGCAACTACTCTGACCAACACGTCGAACGAGCTGAGTGGTCCACTCACGGGCATTCTCGAACATTTCAAACAAACGGAAAACACGTCAATGCCCAAATAACGGCCATCAATCCTTGGTCACGTCCTTGAAGGAGTTTCGGTGCACAAGGGAACATGAAGTGTCGCTTTCTTGACACTCTTAGATACATTGAGAAATATTGACTCGATTTCCATCTCAATCTCTCCGTCCTACTACATCCCTTACTTGTTTAAAACTTTTAACGTTTTCCGCGTTCGCTTGTAGATGCGTGCTTCTTTAAATTGAAAAAAAAAGAAAAAAATAAATGTCACAAAGTTGACGATCTATACTTCACTTTCAAAATGGTGCCTCACTTTGTGCCTTTTTACGAGTAAGGACATTCGCCCGCTTTGTGACTTAATGCATGCTCGCATCAGACGCAATCTGTAACTTTATTTCTTTGTGTCTATTTCGCTGTTGACTCGAGAGGGTCTTCAAGATCGAGTAGCAACACGACGACCTTTTCCTGCTCTCGCTAGAGTATAATGGATACGCACCACTCTTCAAACAACAAACTTTGTTGTTTTTCTTTCTTCCTACAGCAATGGTCCATGGGGAAGAAAGCGTAGCAACACTTTATGAACAACGTGAATGCATCTCTTTCTATCTTTAAAACAAAAAAAACGAAAACGAAGTTTTGACGAGACAACAAAGACATTTTATATGACGTCGTAACGATATGCACTTTTCCGTGCTTATTTGGTATGACGTGACAACAGCTGGACGACCCACGGTGATCCCTACACGGGCGGCAGACGATGCGACGTGGTGCACTTCAGTTTAAGGTGTCCGTACGAAGTGTATTATTTTAAGCAGCAATTTATAGAGTCCATTCAAGTTGTCATTTTTCTTCTCCACAGCGCTCGTGTACTTCAAATAATGTCTGACGACACCGCCTGTACTGATGTCTGGTAATCGTCGGCACCGGCGCTTTCTAGTAAGGACACCTAGAGTTCGTGGGTTCTTTAGGATCATTAGGAAGTTGCGTGTATTTACTTCTCGCGTCAATACCTTGTCGTGACGCACACTTCATTCCAATGTTGACGACTGAAACGAGATAAATAATCTAAGCGCGTCTGCCGCCAACGGTTAACTTCGGTAGGGGGGACGCCGCCGTCGAGCATTGTTGCAAAAACAGGGCGCCCGTCTGGTAGCATACATAAGACGATCTATAAAACTAGGGTCACTGGTAGCTTAAGCAACACGGGGTGGGGCGAATCCTGAGCATCTAATTATCGCACAGCGGCCAATGAGAGTGTGCCATTAGCCGATAAGAACGTCTAAGAGCGTATCGCTAGGCAAGAAGCGTGAACATATCACACCTATACGTTTCTTAAGACGTCAGTGAGTACAGTATGTCTCTTCAGTTTGTACAAGGAACGAAAACGGCTAAAGTTACTGACTCGGTTCTTGGACGAAACCCTGCCATTGCGATTGGGAGCAACGTGGCTTAGCGAACGCTTGGAATGTACTACTCTACTACAGGGCCGGTCGAATGAATCGCTGGTACTTTAGATTGACCGCTTTTTTATTTTTATTGTACGATTGTTTTTGCTTACTTTCCACGTATATTTTTTTTTCTTCTGTTGTTAAATGCATATACGTCTAGACAGTTTATGCATCAACTCTTTCACTATTCTCCCTAACGCCCCACCCCTCCCTCCACGCACAAAAAAAATATATCTAAAAAATAAAACTTTTTTAACTACAATCCGGCAGAAACTTACAGCATGATAGGTCGAGAAGCGAATTTAAGTGGGGGATGCGTCAAGGAAAAAGATCACCGATTCATTCAGCCGCCCATGTATAGTTTGCTATTGCGTCATGGTTGACATCTGCAACGTGAGTCTATAGAGGGAAACGTCTATCCCTACACGGTGCAGGGGCCAGACGTCGACGCGGCTTTCATTAGCTCGCGCACTACAATCCGGCGGGATCTAGACACAAAGCGCGCTACACGACTCCGATCGCTCAAGCCCGGCCTCTTCTAAACCTAGAGAAGATTGTCTTGGTGTGGTGTGCATCGGGGCTCGGTACGGAAGGAGAGACCTGCAACGTTTTTCTTTAACGTAATGTGTCTTTGAACTCGTTCATCCACGTTCGAAACAAGGCATTGTCGCGCCGATTGAAGATTTACGCGGGACGTTTGGGTTTGTAAAGAATGCGAGCGAACATAAGAATCTGGTCGGGGCAATGCCAACAGCACACGCGCGGAAAAAAAAAAAAAAACAGACAAAAAAAATACGCCAATGAATGCGCTCCAGGCAGGGAATGTGCGGAATCATCTGACAGTCATCCCTGGAAACGAGGCAGAAGGTTTGTCGACACTGAGTGCACGAAGCAATCAGTACCTCGGGAGGCAACGATCCATTCGGACATCCAATCCACCCAGGAGCGAAGCTAGGTGGGAAAGGAAAATGTGACACCGTACGCTACGACAATCACGGAAGGACCGTAAATTCGATCCTCGCCGTCCATTACTGTGTTTTGTCTTACCAGAGCCGACGACGAATCAAACGCGTGGAAGCAAGTCCTGTCAATTATTTTCCAGTGTTATCGCGTCTTTAACTGCAACCGCAATAGAAAATCAAAAAAGGAAAACCCGGTGAAGCGACCAGATCGAAGTTTGTTTCGCCGCGGTCAGCACGGCAACAACGGAGCTGCGTTTGGCTGCTCAAAGCGAAAAAAATGCATCAAAATAATTTAGAAAAAAAAAAGTATGTTGGTGCATTTGACATTTCGTTGTGCCCGAAATGACTTCCCGAACGAAACGCAAACCTGCCGTTGGTTTTGAGAGAGTTTAGATGGCATCGACGTTGGAAGCAAATGGCTTTTTTTATTATTATGATTTAATGTTTAAGTGTACGCTGTATCGTTGATTTTTTTTTTACCCGCTTAAGTTTAATCTTAGATTTTTTCTTCTTTCTAGCAAACGTTACAATCATTGAAAGTCGACTCAGTTTAGAAATTGTGCGATGCAACACTCGCTGCTGCGGAAAAAAAAAAAGGGTTAGAAAAAAAAAAAAGCTCGAGCATATATTTTAAGCTCTTTTATTTTATTTTAAATATTTATCCATGAGCGCACTATTTTGACACATGCATTGTAATTTTTGTTTACATTTTCTGTACAATATTTATGTGTTTTTTTTCTCACTTAGAATCTGTAGAAGGTTATAGTTTAATTAAGTTCCGTTGTCATAGTTGAGACGAATAATTTTGTACAAGTCATTAACACGACTTTTATATTACTAGAAATTGTAGTGACAAAGGTGACGCAATGTGGTTGATTTAACAACTATAAGCAGCCTGTGTTCATTAGAGAGACTCATATTGTAACAGCGCTACTGGACACGAACCAGGCGAAAAACTGCACGAAACATTCACTTCGATTGTGTCCGGGCGTGTTGTTTCCGTATGGGTACGTACCAACTCGCCCAGTTATAATTTTTTTTTTTCAAACTAGTCTGACTTCGCAGCAGGCGATCGAGCTGGGTACGAGCCATTGAAAATATTGAAAAATGTTATCCCGGCTTCGGCTTCTTATTAATATCTAGAACACTTGGGGGAAAAATACTCCCTGTGATTTTACTCGGAGATGCTTAGTTTACTCGCGATAATCAAAGTAATTCCAATCTACCATAATTTATCGAATTAAGCTCACGTATTTTGAGACAGCAGTAATTGCCATTCCTCACCTTTCAGGTTTTTTTTTTTTTTTTTAATTGCGTGATACGGGTGCTTTTGAACACTGATCTCATTTTC
Organism: Ixodes persulcatus; assembly: GCA_013358835.2. Lineage (NCBI taxonomy): Eukaryota > Metazoa > Arthropoda > Arachnida > Ixodida > Ixodidae > Ixodes > Ixodes persulcatus. The sequence goes on from JABSTQ010000341.1 coordinate 29,207, forward strand.
GCAATGAAGACTTTTTAAAAGATTTTTGCCCAAAAATTACAATATAAACGTGGAAAAAGATTTGATTTATCAAAAAAAAAAAAATCTAGCGTCGTTGTTCGCTGCTCTCTTGTTTTCCACTAGACATCTGCCGCTGCGGTCAAAGCCGAGGAGGTCCAATATGTCTTTCTTTTAAAACAAAAGCATCCAAAATGCGCGATTAAAAAAAAAATTAAGACCGGTTTAAACTTGTTGCCTTATTTCGAACGGATATCTGTTCTTTGTTTACCCAACGCGTGAACCGAAAATTACAAACATATTCCCCAGTCCTATCAAACTCCCCTAATCAGAGCTGCCGCGACCGCCCCCGATGCACATAGAAACCGAGGATGGGGAAAGAATTTATGTCCGAAGTAATATTCCCAAAGTTTAGTCTGTTGTATCCGTGTCCGTATAAAATGTATTCCAACAGTTTTTGTTTTGGTTTTTTTTCCGTGGTGTGGGTTGTGTTCGTGGCGTCGTCCGCCGTTTACCGTCCACTCTTGGAAACCAGCCAGTCGTCCCCGCCGCCCGTCTTGCACTGTGCTCTTGTCGTTACTTCTGCCGGACCTTGAAATCTTTCTTCTTCGTCTTTTTGTTCTGACAGAATGGGAACTCGATGCAATCTACGTTCAAGCCGAGTACAGAGACAGGGCCTGCACAATTTTGGGGTCCTGCTTCGAGCCTTCCTTGAACTCGTCCAATGTCAGCTGGTTATCGTGGTTCTGCGAAAGAAAAATGCAACGAGAAAGTCAAAGAAAGGGAGAAAGAAAAATGTGTCGTCTCGGTTCGGCAGGAAGCATCGTTACAGGCGCTGTCAGTTGGACGATGTGACTACCACCTCTCCTACCAGCCCTTGTAAACAATTACCCGAAGCGCCGATTTTTTTTTAACGCTCTTGTTGTTTGCGGCATTTATTTTGGGGAGCGTGCAAAAAAGGTGGCGATTCTTGTAAAGCTGAAAGAAAGCTTTAACTTGATTCAAGATCATAAGTCGGCTAAAGTTGTAACCTGGTCGCTCGATTTCCTCATTTTTTTTCTCGTGTAAGACGCATTCGCTATCGCTTTCGGACCTGTGGAACACAAAAGTTTTAGCAGCCGTGGTTTTTGTTTCGATCTATCTTGTGTTATTAGTTCGACTTCATCTTAAGAATTTTGTCTGATCTTGATTGTTTGAATTTTTTCCCCAGACCCACTACTACTTACAGTTCGCGCTTTTCTTGTTTGCGCACTGCTTCCTCTCCGGTATCATCTTCCCACTCACTGACTCAGCTCGATCCTCCCCAAGATGGTGAAAATGCAACGGGTGACTCCTTTTCCCTTTGAATTGGGCGGTCAACCTTGGCTAGGTGAACAGGGACGCCGCCTAGTCAAATATGATCCCAAATTTAATTTCTTGCACTGCCCTAAATCTGCTATACTCTAAATAAAGAGAAGTTACTCACTGTCCTTCATTTTGTTTTAACTACCATCACTATGCGGAGCGCAAGTTCGTCTGCTTCTTGTGCAGTGGTTGCAGTGACGTCAGAACGCGCCGAGCTCTGATTGGCTTTGATGGGAAAGATAGTGGTAGACCTCAATGCTATAGCTGCCTCGAGGTCTACCCACAATCTTCCAATCGGAGCCAATCAGAGTTCGGCATTCTGATGTCACCGCAACCCCCTCCGCAAAAAGCAGATGAACTTACGCTCCTCATATCCTTCTCTTGCTTTGTTCTAACCTTTGAAAATCCTTTGTGCCATTATCGTCCTCACCAAATCCCAGGTTTGGAAGAAAGTCTGTCTTTTTTTGTGCGATGTTGTTCGGTTGTCCTAGTCTCTTTCGATGCGCAATTGCGTGTTCTGGTGTTTTTATTATTATTATTATTATTTCCTCCACGCATATAACGCATGTCGTGTCAACCTCCCGGTATTTTCACCTGTATTTCTTCGTTTTTAAAACCCACGTCGTAACCTCAAATGATAACGCACTGCCTTTAGAGTTTTCTGTCATTGGGACATATCTTTCCTAATTTTCTTCTTTGGCTTCCATTAACATCTGGGTAAGGGAGGAAGCTAAGGAAATTACTAACTTCCAGGTAAGCGAGTGTGTCCGTCGAAATTTTTTAGTTTCGGTTCTGCTTCAATTGTTAGGACGGTTTGAAATATTTTTTCCGATAAATCATGAACAAAAAAACAAAAACCTAAAACAAGACGCATTTTATAGCTTTGGAGTGCCAGTAAACGTTTTACCAAGAGAGTTAGCATATTTAGCGTAAAGACGTGACTTCTTCAGCATAGAGCTATAGACCTCCACCTCACGTAAAATGAAGTAAAGTTTCTTAACGAAGCTAGAGAATACGACGACTATGATATT
>JABSTQ010000342.1:0-23712 GCA_013358835.2 Ixodes persulcatus
TTTGCTGCAAGTGACTCCTTTTGCCTATCATAAGCAATAACAATGCAACCGTGCTGCAATTTTTTTTTCAGCGGATAACACAAAGAAGATAAGAGTACATTCTAAAAAAAGGCCGTGCGCGTACTTTCCCGCACAACACTTGGAAAGACAGTCACCATAACTTACAGAGGCAGCTCAGCGAATGTAGATGCCGAAACATATGATTGTACCGAAAAAATGCAGTCTGAGTTGTGACACTAAGCAATACAAGCGTGACGTTTTGCATTGCTTAGTGTCACAATTCAGACTGTTTTTTTTTTTGTCTAACCATATGTTTCGGCATCGTGATTCGCTGAACTGCCTCCGTGAGTTACGGTGATTGGCTATCGAAGTGCTGTTTGGAAAAGTAGATTGCTGTCCTTTTTTTTTAGAGTGCAGTTACCTGCTTCATAGCATTAAAAACAAATTACTCGGCGTTCCTTGCCATCAGCAGAAGCTCGGAATCTTTGTTGTTTTTGAACGGCTATAAGCAATTTTCTGAGCTTTTCCGGCATGAACTGACTCGAAACTCGTCAATTTCAACGAGCACACACTGGAGGAGTCCAAGGGTTTGTCCATATGCCGCAGTGTAGGAGAGTCCCGTTATGTAATACACCCGTAAGCACATTACTTGTGCCTTCTCCAGAGTCGTGCTAGCGGAGATTTTCACTGACCGGTTCCCAGAAACGATCTGTTTCTCCGAATTGAAGGAAGTCTTGGGTCCTGGAACTCTTTCGCCGGGGATACGGTCGTCCTGCAAGCAGCAATTGTTCAAAAATTGCGTCAGCGTCAAAATTACATTTCTAGTTTTGCATCCGCTTTTTCACTTACCGTAGGTGATGAGAGAACTTCTGGCCAATCGAGAGTGGAGGATGGTCTTCAATGTTCAAGAATATTGTTGGGTCGTCTCCGCAGAAGGCCACTTTAACCTCCTCCAGTTTTCCCAGCATGGTGAAAAATTGCGTTTTGGAACCAAAGCTGTGCATCCACCTTTAGCTGAATGAAAGACCATATTGTTTTCTTTTAGATACAGACAGTGGCAATTATAATGAAGCGCTTTCACCTGTTTTCAAGCAGGCGGTAGGAAACAAATGCGAAAATAAAGTGCAAACATTTAAAATATTCGAAACCCAATCCGTATACGACGAAATAGCGAGTGACATTAGCCTATGACGTAACTTCTGCGACTGTTAATATTTGACACGAGAATTGACTGCTGTTTCAAGTAATTTACGAGAATCGATTTTGTATTACCAAGACAAAACGAAAACGCAATTAGTAGTAGCGGAACATTAGAAGCCCCATGTACTTTGAGAAACATGGATTCCATTTGCGGCTTGAAGCTGCAGAAGAGACCTGATGCATGTTTTAGAAAGCCACAAAATCAACTAAAAAAATATATTTAGGTAGACGTTTCGCCGCAAGCCATTCATTTCTCCTTTTTTTTGTTTTTCACAAGCAGCGATATGCCAAAAGAACGTAAATAGAGCCTACCATACATACCAGAATACAAAAAGTTAAAAATTACCGAATTCGTTGTGAGCGGTGTGCGGGTGGCCGCAGTAAGCACACAACTCCGGGTGGTGCGTTACACCGCGCAGATCGTCCCGGTAGAGCTCCTTACACGAGCAATCAGTGCAGAACTTCCGTCTGATTCACTTCATGTCAACGTTCGTAGCGATTGCCTCACTCTGAAAACAATATTTTTAACTGTCATTTAAGGCCCATAGTCAACCTAGCCCTAAAACGCCTAAAAATACAAAAGAAAAAAAGCATACTTCTGTTTATACATTTTTTGCAGGTGTGCGACACAAACAATTCAACCAGCCACCGAAAACAAAGAGGATAATAAAAACATACATAAAACCTCCAAAAACAAAAGCATAGTCGGCGCCGAAACAAAAAAGACCGGTAGCTTTGCCGGCGCCACAGTTAAAATATAACGAACAAACAAGTACGCCAAGGAAATATATAAAAACAAATGCACCCCCGGGCCAACGCTGCACAATTCCCCTCTTTCAGCAGACGGTACGATGCCGACGCAGCGCAAACGCGCGAGGAAAAAGCTTTTTTTCCTTTTTTTTTGTGTGGTTTGAATGAGCTGCTCGTCCGTCCCCCCTCCCCAATCCCCCCTCGCACACATACACACATATGGCTTTTTGCTCGCTTCCCACTTGAAGCAAAAGTTCATAATCACTGCAACGCTAACGATGTCTACAATATAACGTTGAGGTGTAAATTTCTGTAGTGAATTCAAGGGCAAACAAACGCAAAATCGCCAACATTGTTTCCGTCAATCAACGCTCTCGGGCGGTCAACAGCAAGCATTCAAAGTACACACCGAGAAAGAAATAAGCGTGCCAATCTTACGAACACTGACTGCCCGAGCTAGGGTGTCTTTATGTTCACTTTGCCTTAGGGAGGGTGATGCCATCCTTTGTAGTACCCGATGCCGACAGTACACGCTCACGGATAAAATACAAGGAAATTGCCCGTAATAAAATGCCGGCGTAGCAGTGCCAGAGCTAGCAGCTCGAGCTGTGGGAAGAACGAACGCGCGTTCAAAAATAAAAAGTAGACAAAAGCGTCGGACACAAAATGGTCTGATATCACCAGCCTAAGACAGACGCGTACACATTGGGACGCCCTAGCCCACTAAAAGTGTTTTGTGCGAAAGACAGCATGGCGGCTCACGGCAGGGCAAACGATTAGCGACAATTTGTCCTAGTTGAACGAGCAGATCAAGGAAGCGACCGCGGACTAATGCAGTCAGGTGAAAATCCTCTACATGCAAAGCTCGTGCATTTCACAGCCAGCGTGAAAATATTGATGGCTCGTTATTCCCACCCGCAATGTACCCAAAACAAAAGCGTCAATATAACAGGACTACTCACCCGAAGGAAGTCAAACGAGCAGCATGACGCTTGCGACTCTCCGGTTACGACCGTTTCCAGCTCTCCGTGAATTGGCGCGAAGCCTTAGCACCGTCTGAACTCTTTGCCGTGGATTAGTGCGCCTGCACTTCTCTTCGTGACCGAACTACATTGGTTCAGTTAAGAGTGACCAGTCCCCTCTTAGTATAAAGGGACACGCGTGAATTTTTATGTCGGTCTTTCCTACTCAGAGGGACAAAGGAAACGGTTTCCTTGATCTCTCTTAATATGTTGGTGTCACTCTAGATGTTGCTATTTTATTTTTCCTTTTCCCTCTTAAAAAGAACTGTCCCCCTGAAAGCATCGTTGTCCCCTCTAAAATCAGAGGGACAGCGTTTTTTATTAGAGACCGGTTTTAGAGTGTACAAAGACAAGGGATCACACTCGCTGATCTACCTGTGGGGAACTGTCAAGGGGAGCGTGGAGTGAGCATACTAATAGGAGCAGACTACTATTGGAGGGTCACCACCGGAAACGTACGTCGCGTTAACCTTTCATTGACCGCAGTGGAGACAATTTTCGGGTGGTCTCTACAGGGACCCATCAAGGTGAGCAACGCCGCCAACGTATGCTTGACGACGACCGTTTTCAAGATTTACGACGACGATGAACCTCCAAGGTTCGGCCATGGCGACACTCCCGCGAGGCCTATTAGGGACGACCAAAACCATACGAGGACGAGAAACCTACGGTGAGGATCGACGACCGTGGTGACACTCCTGCGAGGCCTATCAAGGGTGATCGCGATTCATACGACTTCTCCCCTTCGGGCCGCTCGCTTTCGACGTCTTCTCCGGTTGACTTTTACGGAATGCCGGTTCAGGTGCTAACCGGGGGAAAAGCACATCAGCAAGAGGAACTACTCCGGCGGAAGTACGAGAAGGCACAGGGGCGTAAGGCTTTCGAACAAGACATCTTAGAAGAGGAAGCTAGGTGACTTCCCGAAGAAATTGCCCCAATCATGTTCGAGCCCCCTCCCAGGGGCGACGACGAGCCAATCACGTCCAGACCATTTGACTACTTCGGAAGGTCAGTACAGGTACATACTGGGGAGAAGGGTGCTCAGGCGGAGGCACTGCTGAGGGCGCAGTACGAAAGAGTTCAGAGCAGGTTGAGGGAAAACAAGCGATTACTAGAGGCTAGAAGACTCCCTGAGGATCAGACGTTTCACAGGCAGCCCCAAATGCCACAGAGAGGCGACATACCACTGAGAGAGAAGGGAGACAGGGAGGATGTGACACGTGAATCACCGCGCCATCTTGTCACCTTCCGCCCCTACGATTACTTCGGCCGTCCGGTTCAGGTGCTGACTGGCAAAAAAGAGGCGCAGGCCGAGGAGATGCTTCGGAAACAGTACCGGCAGCATTTGAACGGCAGGAGGGACAGGAACAAGGAGGAAGCCGTTGGACGCCCGGTGGAGCTTGAAAGGCGGTCCGTTCAGCCACCTTTGGGAAGGGTTACTTTGTCTCCTATTGGCCATTTTGGAAGATCAGTCCAGAAGCTTTCTGGAGAAAAATCCGGCCAACAGACGGAGTTGTTACGACGAATGTACGAGAGGGCCGAATCAAGTAGGAGCATTCAGGAGTTGAGAAGAAGGCCCGTCGAAGAAGTGGACAGGTCTCCTCGCGAGCACAAACACAAACATAGCCACGGCCAAGAACAAGCCATGGACTACGGGTCCTCCAGGGAGTCGAGGGGACCAGCCGCGGAAGGAACGAGTGGAAGATTGCGCTTGAGTAAGGAGGAGATGGAGTTGATGAGCAAGCTTACGCCAGATGCCAGGGAGAGCTACTTGAAGGATCTGCGGAAGGCCCGGATGAAGGAAGAGACTGATCCCGTGAGAGCGAACCGATTCATGAGCCGGTACCAAAACACCTGGAAGAGTAGAGCGTCCCAGCACACAAAGTCTCTTGACAAGGAACCGGCAAATGATGCCCTGAACGAAGACAAAGTCGACGACAAGGACAACTACGATGGGTCCTACGACCAGACGGGCCTACACGATCGAAAACAAGGAACTTCCTTTTTAAGCTCACCTAAGGTCAAGCACGCCTACGTTCGGAAGCACGAACGCAAAGTGCTCACGAGGCCGCCGATATCCAAAAACGTTGGAAACATAGGCAAGCAGTGACTAACCACTTCTGGAGGAGATGGCGAAGGGAGTACTTAAATGAACTACTGTCAGCTCACCACTCCCGACCCATCAAATCCAGTGGACTCGACGATGGTGATTTCGCCATAGTGCACGAACATCTACAGCCACGTCAGAGCTGGAAAACAAGACGCATAGTTCAAACTTTCCCCTGACGCGACGGACTTGTACGGTCATGCGCGGTAAAGTTTCCTCATGGTAAGGTTATCAAACGACCGGTCCAGCTTTTGTACCCCCTGGAGTCCCTCAACAAATGAGCAGGTCTATGCTCATTGCGGGGGAGTGTTTGTAAAATCATTTAATTAGGACTTTATGTATTGAGTGAAAACGACAAAAAGGACATGCTATAGATCGGGAGAAAAACGAAAGAGCAGAACGAAGAGAACGAAGTGCTGAAGTCAGATCGCCACAACGAATACCGAACGACTCAATGCACACCAAACGCCTCAACGGATCACAACGTTTCTCATCAATGTAAATATTGTACATAAACCTTTTTATTCCTCCTCATAACGCTATTAAACAAGCTCTACATTTTACACTAGCGGTGAGCGTCTTGAAAGTTAAGGGTGCATCAAAAGCTAAAGCATGTACACATATACTTCTCATGCCATTATGTTTGAATGCTCTTAGTACTTTATTACCCTCAGATTTGGTGTACGTTGTCTCCTGATTGCTTACAAGAGAAAGAAGGAAACATTCTAACTCTGGGCTGATAGAAAATCTCCACCTGCTTACAGCTACCAATCATCTCGGCGCCGATTACTAGTATTCACTGCATGCCAACGGTCACGTGCGTAGAACAAGTTCTGCGCACGTGATTTCATACAAGCTCAATGTTTCTTGACAAACAACAATGTTTACTCAGGCAAACGGTCTGATGTGAAGCTTTGAATATTTTGTATGGATTGTGGCCCACATGGCAAGTTGCATAAGTTTCTTTTACAATCCGCGAAATAGAATGCTCCCGAATTACCTTGGTCTCTAGTGCATGTAGCACACAGAAGAGCACGAACTCAATCGCAGTGGGAAACGAAAACAATAATGATAAACAAGCATATAATCACGCGAAAACTGAGGGCACTGCACATATACAGAATGTAAGCATTGTTTCATTAAATACATTACCAGTAAAGCATTTGGTTTTATGCTGCGAGCGAAGCGGAACATACAAGTACGAGCATACTGCCCTGAACTACACTTCCAGTGAACAAGCGCACCATCCAAAGCATCGAGCTCGCTTTTATAGCTTTTGGTGCGCTCAAACCTTTCAAGACACAATTATAATCAACTCTATTATTTCAATTATTTTTATTAGGTCCGCCTGTGTGTGTTTGTGTGTGTGTGTGTGTGTGTGTGTGTGTGTGTGTGTGTGTGTGTGTGTGTGTGTGTGTGTGTGTGTGTGTTTGTGTGTGTGTGTGTGTGCGTGCGTGCGTGCGTGTGTGTGCGTATGTATATGTGTGTGTGTGTGTGTGCGTGTGTGTGTGTGTGTGTTTTGTCTTTTGTGTTCACGTGCCATTTTCTTAGTTATAGAATATTTTTCCAGAAGTCCGACAACTATAGTCGGTTTCATCATAAGTAAGAACCGCATAATGAAAGGCGTAGAAAAAAAAAAAACGGGAGCACGCGAACATACATTAAAAATGTAATGTAACGTACGGCGCATTCAAAACTAGTCGTTAGTTTCTTAGAGAGCAGCAGTTTCGTAGGGCGACATTGTTACCCGGTGAAGGTTATAAAAAGTGCAGTACAACTGTTAGCTCGGGGTCTTTAACGTGCATTACGCAGTATATGTGGTACACGATCGCACAACGGTAAGATGCAGATGGCCGACTGAACCCAGAGTCCTTGCTAAAGCCCGTTGATAAAGGCGTTTTTCACAAGTACCTCCAAATATTGTTGTGGAAACGCGCAAGACACGTGCCACGAGCGGGTGCTCCACCGCCATTGGCTTTTAAGGAACAGTCATTTTAGTGCTGCGCCGCCATTCGCCTCCAAGGGCCGCTCGAGATACGGGCCTCGTGCACTGACACCTTTGAGGTTATTTGAAAAACCAACGCAAACACATCGAGGGGATTTAGTCCCTACAGGCTCTGCAGCGTGAGCTCTGTGCTTTGAACGGAGCTCGCGCTCGAGCATTTCTCCACTTGCTCTGATCTGTGGTGCCACAACACACTCGGCCAACGATCCCTCACCGCACTTGGTTTAGCCTGTGAGCTAAACCAAATCAGCTATGCTTATGTCACATTCGTCTGGGGCGCGCACGGCACCGAGAAAATGTCGCCCCCAAGGCCACGCCACTGTGTAGGTGCACCACATGACGCACTACCAGGCGAACGCGAGGCATCCCGCCGTGCGACGCGCTCGGTGCGGTCGCTGCAAGGGCAAAACATGAACGGGTGGACGGTAAAAAATATCCGCAAGAGTGGGGCGGCGGTTCGCGCCATCTAGCGAGGAATGAAAGTAACAAATTGTCTTTCAAGTGGATGGTTCAAGTATGTACTTTTTACACCGAAAATTCGCCCGCCAACGTAAAAACAAAAACACATGGAGAATGAAACAGAGCGTTTACACATATGCGATTTTATTGTCGGACTGGTGACGCGCGATAGGTACACGTCCGGTGTGAAAATCAACAGAGGCGAGGGCACGCGGGGGTTAAAAGGAAAACAAGATATTTAATTAAGCGATTAAAAGCCGCACACGGCGACAACACTACAAAATCATCAGAATGAAATGCGAACACGCGTTACTCCAACAACACACTCACGAACCTTCGGGCAGCGGGGCGGCAAAAAAAACAAACAAGACAGCACTCAATTCACGACACAACGCGAAACAGCTCGCACGCTCGCGACACAAAATGCAGCCCTGGAAACAAGTTCACCGGTGCAAAGAAGACGAAAGTTCCGAAAAAGGAAAGTCCCCACTGCGGGACCCAAAGTCCAGGGAAAGTTCAAACGAAGTCCGAAGACTCACCGACGTCTTGAATTTGACGAACGACAAAAGCTTCACGTGCCCGGCGTGGTGGACTGGTTGCTCGGTGGCCGACGCAACGCAGCACCGCACGCACACACACACACACTTCCCGAAAAGGGAAAAACCGACGCCCGTCGTCACTGCTGGAATCGTAGCAAGAGCAGAGGGCTTGAGGGAAAGAAGATAGCAGCGCCGATATCACGTTCTCACGAGCTGCGGGCCGCCATGTTTCGCGAGACGAGGAAGGAAGACCGACGACGAGGCGAGAGAGTGAGAGGAGGTGCCGAAGGAAGCGGAGAGCGTTAACTCAAGGTCGCAGTGCGAGGACCTGCATGGTCTCCTTCCGACGGTGCAGCTTGTGCAGCAACGCACCGGTGCCGCGCGCCGCATGAAGTCCCAGGCGAACGCAGTGCAGCCGCACCGACACGACCAGGCGAACGTGACGCGTCCGTCGGTGCAGCGCGGTGCGGTGCGGTGCGCCCCAGACGAATGTGACATTAGAGTGTCGGCGATTTTCCCCCCGATATTGTTGTGGGCGCCGCCATCTCGATGGTTAGTAACAAATGAAACGCAACTGCCGATTGTCATGATTGAAAGGTGCGACTTCCTCAGCATTAGTTTCGGTTTCAGGTAGCTCACGTAATAAGGTGGAGAACTGGGCCAGTTGGTTGACGTTATACATGATGGGGTAAACAGCTCAGGAAACACGGACTACGAAGAGGAACACACACGACAGGACAGCATTGTCCTGTCGTGTGTGTTCCTCTTCGTAGTCCGTGTTTCCTGAGCTGTTTACCCCATCAAGCTCACGTAATATTGCTTTGCTTTGTCGCGAACTGTTTAAACATTTCTGGAGGACGGAAAAGCGTTTTCTGTGATTTCAGATAAAGCTTCAAATAACTGACAACCATCATTTTAAGCACCAAGATGTGTATGAGGTGTAGCTTATTAGGCTGCTCTAGTTTAGCCCGACCACATAGGCACAGAAAGAGAACGAACAGCTTGACCTCGCGCTCTTGGCGCTGCTTCACTGGTTTCATCAGCCCGTAGCATTGGATGTGCTCCGAACTCAGGTAAAGCAAAGCAAATACTCAGATCTTAAGGTTTCACAAGCCAACACAACAAAAATCACTTAACACGCCCCAATAAAAAAAAAAAATATCTTGTTTATTTTGATTAACTGGAGATCTTTTGACGTGCAACCGAAATCTCAGATTGGCCTCCGTCGGATTGCGGGCACCTCGGCCGATATTTAAACCCGACAAATATGAATTCATGGGCCAGCGCGTTGGCTCAGAGAGACTGAGACGATTTAATGTTTTGTTTTGTTTTAATATTATTGCCAGTTAAAAGCCACCGAGGTGGCTTTTAAACAAAATATAGTCAAACCATTCCGACAAGCATATAGTTTGATTGCGGAAATGATTTTTGCAAGTGATAAAAACATTAAAATGTTTTCGCATACGTGGCAGAATCTGAAATGGCAGAATGCATTTCATGGCGCCCATTTCATTTGGATCGCGTCGGGCGTGTGTACCGACCACCGTGGTACCGACGCACAGTAGAACGCGCGCAAAAGTAGCTGTGGTGCACCCGCAGCCTCGTGCTTGTTGTTCTGACATCTCTGGCTCGCTCACTGCGGGCGTCCAGGCATCTGACACCCCGACATCTGGCGTTTTTTCTCTTTCACGTGGCGTTCCAAGCGGCACACGTCGGAAAATGCACATCAAGCTGTTCTTGAACACATGTCGCCATCTGTACTTTACACTAAGAAACTAAAATTTGTCGTAACTGAATGGGAAATGTTTGAGGTCTTATAACATTCTTAACGTGTAATATATCAATATGGAAGTTCTGGAAAATGTAATATCGAAGCATGCTTCATAATTTAATGTCTCGTTATTTTGATTAGTTTACGTTATTCCATTTTTATAGCGCCATGAAATAATACCATTTTAAACTTTATTTTTTATTTTAAAATATACATTATCTGTACAGTTTGTTGCTTACTTTCTTAATTTATTACATCCAACCGAACGCTCACGTAAAATATCGTGGACGATGGGACGGTATAACTCGAGAGATATGTTTTTCAATATTAGAAACTGTGGTATATTAAAAGGTGAATAATTAACTAACAACTACAAATAATCGTAATATCGAGACATTAATGTATTTTTGCAAAACAGCTCTTTAATTTGACATTAACTTTATAATTGTAAAATATATAGAAATAAAGTTATAAGCCGTCAAAAAAGCACCAAAACGTTATGCACGGTGGGGTTGCACATTAATATTAGCGGCGAGATGTTTTAGTGGCGCCCTCCTATGGTTACCTTTCGTGACGCCATTACCTTGAGAACAACAAGTTCGATGGTGTTTGTAAGGAGCATGGTGGAAGTTTGAAATCATTGCGCTCTTAAAGCAACACTGCCAACACCGTCGAAATTGAAGTTCTTCCATTCCTCTTATTTCCGTCGATGAGAAAACCTTTGCTGACGTCACAGTCAGCATTCGGCCAATCGTGGAAGGCCGATCACAGCGACGCTTTCGATCGCGCACGTCGCCAATAGACACTGAAATGTTTTATGAAAAAGTGTATTGGCGACGTGAGCGATCGAAAGCGTCGCTGTGATCGGCCGTTTACGATTGGCCGAATGCTGACTATGACCTCAGAAAAGAACTTCTCATCGACGGAAATAAGAGGAATGCAAGCACTTCAATTTTGACGGTGTTGGCAGTGTTGCTTTAAGAGCGCAATGATTTCAAGCTTCCACCATGCTCCTTACAAACACCATCGAACTTGTTGTTCACAAGGTAATGACGTCACGAAAGGTAACCATAGGAGGGCGCCACTAAAACATCTCGCCGCTAATACACCTTTCCATAAAAGCGTATGAGGACGCGTTCATTGCAGTGCTTGTGTGTTATTCACGCGCACGCTCTGGCTGGCCGCAATTGCGAGCGAGCGCAGGCTGGACTGTGATACAGCACGTGTTGACTGTGATTTTTGTAAACAGTGGAATTGACCCCGTAAGTTATGACGTCACAACAAGGCGTCTGGGTCCAAACAAACCGTTGCTAGGGACGTTGCTATGGACTAATGCATGGAGACTCCACATGACGCTAGATTTATGCTTACAAGTAAGTAAATAATTTTTTGTAAGCAACCTAACTTCTTGATATCGAAATATGAAGATGTTCTTGTCGTCTCAGTGTCGTATCGCAACGATGAAAGCCATTTCTGAAGACTACACTCCGCTTTGCTTTGGTAGCAGACGACACGATAGATTTGCTGGCCTCTGTTGCAGCGGGCGTCTTCATTGAATTGTGTCGGTAAACGAGCGACAAAAACAAGTGCATCACCATGGCCGTAAAGGCCTCCGCAATGTGCGTTTTTTTTTTTTCTGTGAAAAACCCAGCTTAGTTACGAGGGGTGAAAATGCAGTAAAATCAAACCACGTCATGCAGAGCAGTTACGACGACGACCTGAAGTGCATTACCGGCGTAGTGCAGGCCAGCATAAGAAACAAATCGTACGCCGTCGAGGTAAGTCGTTTGTTATTATTATTGTGGTTGTCAGGTTATTCAAGAATTGCATGTCTATCGCAATTTCGCAGTATTTTTCTTTTTTTTCCCTTGGTATACATAAAATTCCGTGGATGTGCTCTTTTGGGGAAGATCTCCATCGAACCCGCGATGCGAGTACAATCTGTAATGAACTCACCTTATGTTTTTTATCCAGTTCTTTCGCGCTTTGGGGTCTTGCGGAAATCTGAAGAAACTGCAAGGGTCTTTCACCACGCGATGGTTACAACGAGGTATACGAAGCACCCTCGCATTGCGCGAGTCCGCAAACAAAATTTGGGATCTCTACCGATCGCCTGAAGTGCTTCTCTCACGGGTGCACCGTGCAATGCGATCTTTTGGCAGACGATCATCTCGATCGACGCCCGGACTTTCGATAAAGTATATTTTGCATCGCACCCCACTATGAATTCTTATATATGTCTGATACTCATATTTCAAACAAATGCGATGTCAGAATATCGTCTTTATTCACACGATTCAAACGACGGCCCCGGTTTGACCGGCCGGCGTGCGGCCGACGGCATACTTCTTGCATTTGTCGTCTGCTGCAGGCATCTTGAGGACCGGAAGTTGCAGTCGTGAATATTTCAGAAACGAGCGATTACCGGCACACTTCTGTCGAAACATATATGACATTCAAGCTTTCTACATTTGTGATTTTTAGAAGTTTAAATCCTACTCCTGATTTTTGAACGGTTGGGTTTTCGTAGCGAAACCGAGCCATATGTATTCGTCCATAACAACGACCCTAGCAACGGTTTGTTTGGACCCATGACGTCACACTTACGGAGTCAATTGTCTATACACGACAGCGTGTCGGTTCTGTGTTTTGTAGCACGAGCTTTCGCTCCACGTGCTACGAGCTTGTGTGTGCTGAAGTAAATGAATCTTGGGAAAGTAACGCCAAGCTCCCTTATATGGTTGCCATTTTTGCCCTTGAAATGAGCAATTTCGCCTTGACCTCTCAACTTCTTACTGAGCTGATCTAAATTCTCTTTTGACGGGTAGCTTTATAGAAAAGTTTCTTGTATAGCGAGATTATGCCATCCGCACGCCGCCGAAAAAAGCGTACATCTCCGTACCACCCCCACGTGCGGTATCGGTGCTTGGATACATTAAAAACTAATTTTTCTGTTTTGAAATACGCAAATAGAACAATATAATTGTAAGGGATCCATGGAGATGGGGATGATTTATAATTGGATTGCATACACAGTGCCAAAAACGCTTAAATTGACGAGGAAAGCTTCCAGTACGATGATGATCCATGGTGACCTTGGCGCGACTGGTTTAGAACGACCCTCTCGAAGCATTGAAGATTTGAAGGGGCCGAAATGGCGATTGCCATAGCAACGAAGATCGATAAGCCAATCGCCTTGCGAGGTTCTGGTCGTCTTTATGTTAGTATTGGTTTGTGTTCGGCTCCAGCCAGGGAAGGCAATGGCGCTACTTTCCCAGGATCCAGTGACTTTAGTGTGTGCTAGCCCACTCGGCCAGCGATTCCCCTTTTACTCCTCTACAAGGAAAGCTTTCTTATCATTTTGATAAGAGACTAAAAGCGCGAGATGCATTTCTTTTTGTTTATTTGTTTAGTTCTTTCAGACGCTCTGTTTCCTCCTCGCGTGAACAGATGATTACAGACGCTTGTAAACGACTTTGGCTTGTCCATGGACGATCGCTGCACTGTTGATTAATCTTCCATGCAAGCATTGTATGTATGGTGGGCTAGAATGAGAAGCGTGACAATCGCTCGCTTCGTCCATTCGGAGAAAATGGCAAGGCTAATTAGCACGCAGCTTTAGCAACAATATGCCCGCAGCAGCGCCAAAACGGCTATCCGCCGCAAAGTGATCACCAAAGAACAAAATGTCTTCACCGTTGATTACAATCGTGAAGTGCCGCATAAGGGCTGCTGATAATCGCGGAGCAAAGCTTTCGTTACTCGCATTAAAAAAAAAAGGCTACCAAATCCTTACATGCTTGAGGGAAAATGCGGTTCTTTTCACGATAATTACCGTGGTTCCAATGTTCGTCCACCGCCTCAAAACGCGTTTTTTTTTTGTTTTTTTTTTTTAAAGCGCGTATGATTTACTACAAAGAGGTCTGTAAACAAATGCTTACCCATGCCCGCTTGTTCTCGCGATGTTGGATGCATCGAAGCGCTGGTTTCCCAGGTCACTAAACAAGTAACTTGCAGAAATCGCTGGGATGAAAACAACACACCGGTGGTTACGTTGAGACGCTATCCGATGAGTGGAATGTAGGCACGTGAGCATAATGCGTTCCCTGTTGAACGCCAGATCGGGAAACACGTCAGCGGATCGCATGAATTTACAGATTCCGCCATGGATAATTCACTGCAAACTTGAGAAGTCAAATATTACTTTTTAATTAAGTTTACCACTGGCAGTAATTTGCAATGCCATTTTATTACAAGCGAGAAGTTTTTCGAAACCCAATCAAGCAACATTGGCGGTCGCCATTTCATACGAAGTAGATGAGGTGAACGGGTGAGTTTTGACCTTTCCAAAAACGAGCTTTTGGCCGGTGCCATTTTGAGCGTTCGTGCGTATGGCGCGTGCTTTGCTCGCTTTCCGAAGCGACGAACACGCACGTGCTGGGCTGTGAAGATCGCACGCTGGACTGTGATTTTGAAAACATTGGAAAGGTCTATAGGCTCCCTAAGTGGTGCTAGAGTTGCGCGCCTGCTTTCCACGCGCCGCCGCAACGTTATTCGCCCAGATCGATCACGTGAGGAGCAAAGAATCCCGAAACGTGCAGGAAAGTCAGCGTTGAGGAAAGTGGACGTTGCACGCGCCCCCGCGTGTGTTCCCCTGCTTTTGCCTCCTCCTCTTTTTCTGTTTTCCATGCGCGCGCGGAGCCGCTATTCGCCGAATTCAATCACGTGACCGGCCGCAACTGAAGGTGCGCGGCTCCAAGACGCACAAGGCAGTGGCGTAGCCGGAGGGGTGTCCTATAGAGTTTCAGCCCCCCCCCCCCCCCCTCCCCAAAATCCAGCTGACCCTATAGACCTTTCCAATGTTTACAAAATCACAGACCCACGTGCGATCTTCACAGCTCAGCACGTGCGTGTTCCCCGCTTCGGAAAGCGAGCAAAGCACGCGCCGTACGCACGAACACTCAAAATGGCACCGGCCACACACTCTCATTTGGAAAGGGGAATAATATACAGATGCACTTAACCACCCCTCCCCCTCTCCGTACCCCAAGTCATGGACATCCCAGCCACCTACACCCCCTCTCCCCCCCCCCCCCCAAAAAAAAAAAAAAAATAAACCTTCCTGGTTTCTGGTTACGCCACTTTCGCGAGGAGTGGCCTTTTCGCATAACTTAGGATTTCTAGATGGATGAACGCGCACCTCTGGCTCCCGTAGGGAGCCTATAGACCTTTCCAATGTTTACAAATCCACAGCCCAGCGTGCGATCTCCACAGCTCAGCACGCGCGTGTGCGTCGCTCCGGAAAACGAGCAAAGCACGCGCCATACGCACGAACACTGGAAATGGCACCGGCCATACCCTCTTTCTTGTAAAGGTCTATGGGGAGTATTCACTGGCGGCCATAGCTGTGTGCGCGAACGCTGAGCGCGTGCTGACGGCGAGCTTCTACAGTTCTTTTGCAACGTGCATTTCGCACCATCAAGAGTGCTAGTCATAGCAGCCTATTGATGTGCTAGTCATAGCAGCCTATTGACGCGGAGAAAGGACGAAGAAGTGACTGTGAGCAAAAGCGACATTTCAGCCCTCTTCATTTTACTGGAAAAACAAAGGACCAGGTATTATCTCGGGTGGAAGGGAAGACGACGGCCCGTGCTGGGCTAGGACGACAACCAAGCCAGCGAAAAGCAATCACGGACTCTGCTGCCGCGGGCGAATGAAATGGACGACGGCACTCAAAAAGGCAAGCCGACACAGCTTCCTCAGGGTTTCGACCCAGAGAGCTACAGAACATCGGAAGGACTATATGACTGGACCGCGATTATAAACGAAATTGCCGCTAGAATTGTTGTTAATGCAGCGAAAATGGAAGAAGAAAACACAATGCTGCGAGAGCGACTCGAGTTGCTTGAAGGACAGGAGAAAACGCGGAAGGCGATCAAGGGGAAAAGGCTAAGACCAAATACTCCAGAGCGGGAGGAATATTCCTCGGCGGATGAGGATATAGCCGATGAACGCGAAGAAACGCCAGGCAAGAACGAGGAAACAGTCACTACAAAAGAGAACGAAGAAACATGCAAGGAAGACGACAGGAACCCGAACCCCTGGATCGATGTCGTCCCCAGAAAAAAGAAGAGCAACGCGGGGATCTACAAGATCAAAATCCGCAACGAAAAGCCACGGGAGCCGATGAACGTAGGCCCCGAGACGATAGAACGCACTCTACTCAACGTTGGCATTCCGCATGAAAACGGAATTAGGATCAGGCATGATAAGAGAAGTGACGCTTTTGTAATTACTACCAAGAATGAAGGCGAATTCGAGAAACTCAAACAAATTGGGAGTTTTACGAAGAATGATGGCAGCAATGTCGGAGTCAAGGTTATCTCTGGTCTACCCACCAACCACATCAGAGGAGTGATTTATGCATGGAGCGACGAAATCAGCCCTGAAAACTTACGAAATGCAAAATGTGCAACACATAAGATCGTCTCTGCCAACTTTATTGGGAAAAGAAACAAGACGGCAATGTTTACCTTCGAGGGCAAGGACCTACCGGAAAAAGTATATATTGGCCAGGTCATAAGGCCAGTGGTACCCTACACACCCAGACCCGTTGTCTGCTTCCGGTGTCACAAGATCGGGCACAAAGCTGAGGAGTGCAAAAGCAAAAACGAAGCATGCAGGAACTGCGGCAAAACGCACACCGCAGATGTCGGGAACAACTGCAGCGCCAACCCGACTTGTGCAAATTGTGGTGGGGAACATCTGGCCTTCAGCTACCAATGCCCCAAAAGGGCGCCGATAAAGGCCGATGTCGCACCTCGAACAAAAGGACAGGTGGTCGACAAGACAGCGCTAAAAGTGCCGATCTACACACCTGTAAAGGGGCAAGCACCGCCGAGTGCATCAACAACGATTCAGCTGCGGGAGATGGCACAAGAGACAACGGAGAAAACTATCGGTCAAGCCAACACACGAACAAACGCCAAGAAGTCTTTTGCTGCAGTCATAAAGGCTGATGCGAAGAAGGTGGCAATTTTCAAAGAAGCCATGGAAGATTGCGTCGAAGCAATAACGGCGGCGGTCACATCGGCCATCGTAACAGCCATGGAGACAGCCACACAAAATATAGAAAGAGCATTCCGCCAGGTGTAGCATGTCTGGGTGGGAACCACCACAAAAGATATTTTGGATTATTCAATGGAATTGTAGAGGAATCAAGGGGAAGATAAACGAACTGAAGTGTAGGATTGAATCTTGGGGAGAAATAGCCCCCGATGCCATCCTTCTACAAGAGGCAAGACACCCGGAGATGAAGATCAGGGGATACACAACATACAATGTTTGCACGGCAATCACGAACCAAGCAAAACAGAAAAAAGAAGGATTAGCCACAATCTTAATTAAAGAGGAGCACCCGCAAAGTCAAATTGATACATCATGGGGCTGTGGAGAAGATTAGGAGGTTACGGGCGCTAAATTTACAATGGGAAAGAGAACAATCTTTATTTACTCTTTCTACACAAGACCAAACATGGGGGACGAGAGTTTCAGGTGGGTCAACAACTGCACGGAAGACCACACATTTATAGGGGGAGATTTCAACGCAGAACATGAACTCTGGGGCAACCTAACCAACAAAAGAGGAGAGCAACTACAACAGCAAATGCGAAAAAACTGATTTCTCTGCGCTAATCAGCCGGGACAAGCTACGAGAATGGGGAACAGGTACCAATCCGATTCATCTCCGGACAGTTCATGGATTAAAGGACTCTCAGAAGCGGACTGGCAAATCCTAGATGATCCATGGGGTAGCGATCACGCACCCATCGCCATTATGCTACACAACAAGACCATGAAAAAGAGAGAAGTCAGCGTCATTAACTGGGACAAATTTAGGAGTCTACTAACAACTAAGCTTAATACCATCGAACAAAAGACAATTACAGATCTCATACAAGAAGCTGCTGATGAGGCCACACGAAGAATTATAGTCAAAGAAGGCTCCCCAAACCCGGACAATCATCTCCTAAACCTGCAGGAACGGCGACATAAAGCCTTGCTGAGGTACAGAAGGAAAAAGAATGAAGAAAGACGGAAAATACTAAATCAGGCCTCAAGGGAACTAGAAAAGTACACAAGAAATCTCAGAAAACACATTTGGGAACAACATTGTGGGACTTTCAACAATAAAACAAGCGTCAAGAAACTATGGGGTACGTACCGAACGATGCTAGGAAAAAAGAAAGGAAAAAACACGGCAAGCAACCTAGCCCTGAAGCTCAACATTACGGAAGTGGAACTGGCTCAAAAGTTAGGAGAAACCTTTTTTCCACAACCGCAGCAGCAAAGAAAAGAAACAATTGACGTTGGAGAAAGCAGGGAAGGACAAGATTTGCCATTTACTCGAGAAGAACTCGACTACGCTATCAAGAAGGCTAAAAAGGGCACAGCCCCGGGAACCGATGGCATCACAACGGCGATGCTAAAAAACCTTCCGGAAGAGGCCAAGAGAGCTCTGCTCAGATACTTTAACGAAATATGGGAAGACGGAAAACTACCAGGAAGTTGGAAACACTCGGTCGTGGTGCCCATCCCCAAGCCAAATAAACCCAAGGACAAGATAGAAAACCTAAGGCCCATATCGCTGACGTCAAACATCTGCAAGACGATGGAGAGGATGGTGCTTGGCAGAATCAATTGGACTCTAGAGCATGAAAACAGGCTACATCCTATGCAAACAGGCTTCAGAAAGGCACTTTGCACACAGGATAGTTTAGCTCTTCTGCATCACGATCTCACCAGTAAAAAGCCTACTGCAACTCCAAAAATACTGGTCGCTGTAGACATTCGAAAAGCATTCGACTTAGTTCCACATTCCTCTGTCCTAAAGGGTGCCAGATCCTGCGGTATCCAAGGCAGGATGCTCAAATTCATCGAAGAATTCTTGAGGGACAGAACGTACTCGGTATGCGTTGGAGAAGAAAGGGGACCAACACAGAGAAACCACATAGGAGTACCGCAAGGGGCAATTTTATCACCAACCCTTTTCAACATAGTTATGTCTAGATCGGCCTGGAAACTGGACAATATCAAGAATCTATCTTTCACCATATACGCAGATGACGTCACCCTCTGGACAAAGGGAGGAGTTTACGACCGCCAAGCAAACGCAATCAAAGAAGGATTGAAGGCGATCGAAGAATTCACGCATGAAGTGAGCCTTCAGGCAGCGCCAGACAAGACGGCTCTCATCCTGATCGCCACACCTGGAGGAAGAAAAAAACACGAAGGCAAGCATATCTTCTGTTTGGCAGGGACAAGGCTGCAACCGACAGAGTCAACAAAAATTTTAGGGATGCACATATGCCAGAACGGAAAAGCGAACGATTGGCTTAAAGCGCTTACAAAAAGCTGGAACCATTCTCTAAGTATTATCAGAAGAACAGCAACGAAGTCATGGGGAGACAACGAAGAAACGCTAAGAATGCTCATTAAGGCTTTCCTGGTGTCGAAGGCGACTTACGGTTTCAATTACACCACACTCAGTTCAAGTCAGAAAGAATCAATCAAGATCCTTATGCGAAAAGCACAAAGAGTAGTCATCGGTTTACCAAAGCATGCACGGAAAGAGGAAGTAAGAAAATGGGCAGAGCTAAACGAAATTGAAGACGTGGCGGAAGAATCGGCCACAACCCAAAAAGTTCGGCTTCACGGCACCAAGGCAGGGCGCGTGATACTCATTAAAATGAGGAACATATGCCCACAAATGGAGGAACCAGAGGAGGAACCTCCCCCCTGGGAATCGGCGCTAATCAAAACAGACGTACCAGACAAAAGAGACCAGGTCAGGGACAGGGAAACTGCGGGGATGAAGCACCTGAGGAGAGTAAAAAACTCCAGAAAAAAGAAAACACCCAGGTCATCTATACCGATGCAACAGTTACTAAGGAGGGAAAAGCGGCTTGTGCATGGTTTAACACGACAAAGAACAACTATGGGCGAAGGCTCCTGGAAGAAGGAACCCACGTGAAAAGGGCCGAGCTAGAAGCAGTGGCCGACGCCATACAGAGCCACTGCCATGAAGAAAAGAAGACTATATACCTCTTCTCGGACTCTAGAGAGGCCATCGAGGAACTTCGAAACCCATGCACCATGGACAAGGCAGCACAAAAGATCATAATAAACATCAAAGAAGCAAGAAGCAAGGACACCAACTTCTACCTGGAGTGGGTTCCCGGTCACTCAGGGATCCTTG
Organism: Ixodes persulcatus; assembly: GCA_013358835.2. Taxonomy (NCBI): domain Eukaryota; kingdom Metazoa; phylum Arthropoda; class Arachnida; order Ixodida; family Ixodidae; genus Ixodes; species Ixodes persulcatus. Next base: position 20,112 of record JABSTQ010000342.1, read on the forward strand.
GACAAGACAGGGCCGAGCGGGAAGCCAAGGCGGAGATAATCTTCCAATACTGGCACCATGACAGAACAGCACACGACAAAACAGCACGCGACAAAACAGCACGGTCAAAACAGCACGCGTCAAAACAGCACAGCGTCAAAACAGCACGGCGACAAAACAGCACGCGTCAAAATAGCACGCGACAAAACAGCACAGCGTCAAAACGGCACAGCGACAGAAGAGCACGTGCCAAAACAGCACGGCGTCGAAACAGCTCAGCGTCAAAACAGCAAAACGACAAGACAGCACAGCGCCCAAAAAAAATGTGTTTCGGAAATTACTGCGGTAAATATTTGTAGACTCATAAACTTCTCGGTTCTTTTCGGTTTATTGACGAAAATCAGTATACTGACGAAAATGTAATATTTAAAAGCGTTTGTTTAAAATGTATAGTGAGTTAACCAGGTACTGATATTTGTATTTGTTGTGGCAGCCGACACTACTTGATCTGCAAGACGCACTGGGGCCCTATCGTGATCTGACATTATTTTCGTGTGCTCGTATTTCTACACAAGACGAACATGAGCTTCACTACCGCTTCGGTCAGAAAGGCAAATGTCAAAATCCAGAAACTTTCAAGCATTGTACTCAGTGCGATTTTTCCCCATTTTCACGACTGCAAGAGGTAGTAAATTCGCGACAACCACAGAAACGGCTATAAAACAATCGTATTTATTCCCTTCTCTAGTAGACGGAAGGTAGGGTGGTTAAAAAGTGTGCGGCATTTACGGGCGCGCTTGATTTGCATTGTGCAGTTCACGATTAGATTTTCTTCTTCCCTATCCCTATCCCTATCAGGTCCCTATTAGGTCTAAAACCCAGATTTCAACCTGAAGACCCCTGCGCCCCCGGAGCTTTTGTTGAAAGTTGAACCGACCTCTGAGACAAGCTGAAAACTGCGAAAGGAAGTGGTCATATAGCCAAGAATGAGTCGCCCCCCCCCCGCCCCCCCCGCCCCCCCCTTCCAGACCCCCTCGAAAATACTGACCTTTTCTTTTTCTGCTGACAAACGACACGGAAAAATCCGACGAACGCACCAACAAGAGCTTCGCTGAAGGAGGTTCGAACAATTGCACTCGTTTGTTTAAAGCTTTCCGCTTGTCACCTTACGGGAATGCTTAACGCTGGATGCCGATCGGTAACTCCTGTTGTGATAAAAATCGTGGTCCACTACCAACTGCCCTGCCTTCTAAACTGTGGGTCCGACAGATCCAGTGTTTTTTTTTTTTTTTTTTTGTGGTTATAAGTTTAGTCATTTTCAGCATACATTTTATTATGTAGACTGCTACTAGTATTCATCATTGTAACTGACTCTTGTAGCCTCGTGAAAAGCCCGGGGGAGGGTCGTGACACGATATTTGTTTTGTTTTTTTTAAAGGGGGGGGGGGGGTTCCGGGTTGCGGAGTTTGGTAAGCTCTGAAATTGGCAATAAATTCCTTTATAACCTAGGGACAATAATTGAAAAGGTCAAGGAGGTTCGATATTATTCGCGCAGAGAGAGGTGAAGAACGCGCTTGAAGTTGCTATATGCGTGCTGTTTTGTCGCCGTGCTGTTTTGACGCCGTGCTGTTTTGTCGCGTGCTATTTTGACTCGTGCTGTTTTGTCGCCGTGCTGTTTTGACGCTGTGCTGTTTTGACGCGTGCTGTTTTGACCGTGCTGTTTTGTCGCGTGCTGTTTTGTCGTGTGCTGTTCTGTCGCGTTCCCTCCAATACTATCGCCACCAATCGACGCTTCCAGCCATCGTGCCCGTCAAGCAACGGGACCCGTTTGACTTCGCTCCTCACGAGGCCAGGGACGTCAATAAGGAACGAAGAAGGGCCAGACTTAATGCCCTTAAACCTATCCCTCCTGCCCTACCAACAATGAGGCTCAGTAGGTGGCAAAGGGTGTGCATTAGGAGGTTGCACTCTGAAGCCACGAACGACCCATGTACGCTTAGTAGAAAAGGCATAAGCCAAGATAGCGGCTGCCCCTTCTGCGAACAGACTACAGGAAGCCTAAGGCATATGTTTTGGGAATGCGAGTGCTGGAAAGAAAAGTGGATGAAGCATAAGACCTCAGCAAGGGTAATAAGTTATGAAGAATGAACCCAACCATTACAAGCGTTAGAAGATACAGAACGCAATAAGGAGCTGCTTAAGAGTCTCCTAGACTTCATCGCCTCTACAGGAATAAAAAGATTCATCTAGGCACCGCGTAGCAAGCTCCTGTACCTGCGCGACCCCTCCCCTCAACCCCCCCCTCACATTTTTTAAGTCTAAAGTCTTCAGTCGCAAGACTTTTCTTTTTCTTAAAATAAACGTTTTCCAACCAACCAAGCCTATTGACGCCATATTTGTGGGTGCTGTTTAGAGCATGCGCTCTAAACAGCTCCCACAAATATGGCGTCCAGTGAAAACTCCCTATAGTAATAATAGACATATTTAATGTTTCAAAAGAGCAACGGCACCGCGAAAAGGGGGCAGCCCGTTCCACAGAGGTCCACGCTGCCGCGTCTAGGAAGCGTTATTATGGGCTGATATTTTATACGATGTTGAAATGGAGCTATACAAAAACTTTAGTGTTTTCGCTACGGTCCGCCATCGTACCGACGCTCCGTCAAACTTCTGGCGTCCATCGGCGGGAGAAACACCAAGAGGAAAAAGGGAGTATTGTATTTTAGAGGAGGTGGGGGCCGGTGTTGGTAGTGATGAGGGGGTGGTCCGAGAGGTGCTGTCGTGTACCGGCGCAGGGCAGCATGAATGACCTTGAATGCCGGTGGTGGCGATGTCTTGCCTTGTTAATGTTGAGAAAGGAGTGGCAACCGCTGCTGCAGCCGTCGTCGAGGCCGGGGAGTTGACGTCGGGTTCATCCGCTAAGGCGACCAGGTAACGGCGGGGGCCCACGTCCTCGCGGGCCCAGCCGAGGGCAAGGAAGGGCACCGGTGACGGTCTACTTGTTTATTCCAAACTCCAGGGTCAACTGTTATAAACCGGTAGTAGCATGCACGACCTGAGCACGCGCCACTGCGAGTGGGGCACGCGCTTCTCTCGTTCAAACGTGCCCGTGCGACCGCTAAACTTGACTAAACTCAGAATACTACATTCTCCCTTTCTTAAGGGGGATTCAACCGCTATTTATTTGTACACTTTTCCTCATGGATGGCGCAGAATTTTTCCGGAACAAACGAGTTGCATGTTCGCAGCTGCGCATGCAGGTCGGGCGCTCGTGGTGAGCTCGGGCCACGGGCTGTTCGCCGCCGACCTCGAGCTAGATCTTCTTCGCTCTGCGTCCGCCGCTGGAGGAAGCGGCCAACAGGCGGCGCGATATACGAGCCAGTACATACGTAGATTGCAGTGGCTTACAAAACGTAGAATAAGCTTTGATTTCCGAATGAATTCGAAGTTCCATCCACGTTCGAAATCATCGAAAGCACAAGGTGCGACGTTGCGGCCGTTTGGACCACCACATTTAACACGCAAAAATAGTTTTGCAAAAAAAAAGAGAGCTTAATTTAAAGCTAGAAAACAAAAAAGAAATAAAGTGGCAGTTTTAAACTTCCTATGTCGTATATCGGCCTGC